>WWET01006542.1:41756-65391 GCA_011038615.1 Limnodynastes dumerilii
CTCATTTTCGGCTGTCTGTATTATTCTGGCATATTTACAGTATTATTAATTAATATTAAAAATTATTTTCATCTGTCTCTATTTCGAATAGGCAGTCTTTGTGAGACTGGCATACTCACCCATTCATTTTCGGAAGCGCTGCCCACCGGACCCGCTGCACCCTCCACAAGACACCAATGGAGAGGTGAGTAACCTCTCCGGGAACTTTTAGGGTTAGGGGGAGGGCTAGGGTTAGGCTCTGGGAAAGGGAAGGTTAGGGTCATGGAAGGAGAGGGTTAGGGTTAGGATCAGGCTGCAAAGATGGGAGGATTAGGGTCAGGCTGTGGGAACGGAAGGGTTAGGGCCATGCAAGGGGAGGGTCAGGGTAAGGATTAGAGAAAGGGTTGGGGGTTAGATTTTTTTTACTAACCTTTCGGAGCACCATGTTCAGTGCTCCGGTGATCGATTGCTTTACCTCTTTGAGACAGAAGCAATCGATTTCCCAGCCAGATCAGACCTGGTAGGGAGAGAACGCCCTTTCAAAATAGTGGATAAACAGGTATGTGAAAAATAACAGTGCTGTGCTACTAACTGAGACCTAAAACGAGCAGCCTCTCGCACCCAAAGTAGTGCCACTCTACTCCACAACACAAGGAAGAAAGAAGAAATGTAACAAAAAAATAGGTGTATTCTCTATTCTAAAGTGCTAAGTGCTAAATAAATAAAGTGCAAAGAATGGATAAATACCTCTACACCAAAATATTAAATACCATATGAACAATACGCTTGAATATGTAAAAAGCAAATAGCTAAGTAAAAGATCATATATGGAGTATATATTAATAGTGCAGGAATAACAAAATAAAAGGAAGTAAGAAAAATAAAAAACAAATATACACAAAACAAAAAAAATATAAAAGCAAAAAATATGGTGTATATATCAATATAATCTATATATAGAAATAGGGCCGTTCTCAGCAGGGACCCACACCCATTATAGATCTACATACATACACACACAGATAATGGTAAATCACAGCATATAGTACATGTGTACATTAATGTTTAAGCTTCTTACTTATTAATGTCTGTGTATTGGCAAAGATCATGCAGCGCTGTAATACACATACAACAGGAAATGCAAACCAAAAGTTACCTATACTAAAATAGATAAGTTTATTATAATAATTCTGACTTAGGAAAAGATAATAGAAATACAAGTAAGATTTTTACTAAGCACAGAGCCAACAAACCAGATATTCCCCATAAATAAGTAGGTCAGACCCCAAATCCTTCTCTTAATATCAAAGCACAAATTGTAACTAAAAAATGTGCCCTTATATCAATTGTATTGCAGTATTCAACTTTCCTGTGGACCCTTGTTGTTTATTATTATAGCTTTCTTTACACTGATTTCTGGAGAGCTCCCAGGCTTCTTATTGGTGGATAGTAATCAATCACCATATTAGGTTTACTGGGTATTACAGAATCCTGATCTGTGTGTCCTCAGCAACGGGCTCACATTCCAGTGCTTTTGTGTTTTTGTGCCATGGCAGGTGCTAAGGAGCCACCTTATAGAGAGGACGGATGAACCTGTAGCTTGTGCCCTCCTTTAATTCATCACTAGTGCAGCACACTCGGAGACGTAACAATATAGGCGGTGGCCTATGTGTCATATGCCATGTGCCACTTTTGAATAAACACTTATAGAAAAAATATATTTCAGTGATTAAATATCAAATAAATTCTCCTTAACTAAGGGTGGTGTTCCCGAATCACAAGAGAGCAAACTAACCCCTGTATGCTCATGTTAGATGATGGGTTTCTTTCTCATTAAACCACATCACAACTGATTAGTGTGGGCTTTCATGTCATCTATGCTCTGTGGATCACAGCATTGAGCAATGGTGATACAAGGGCCCACAGCCATCATCACCACACTTCTGAAGCTCCCCACCAGGTTACCTGGAATAGCATCAGGGCTAAAGCATATTTTTTGCATCTGGGCCCACAACTCGCTAGTTCTGCCTCTGAATGGGGGGCAGGACTTGCAATAAAGGACACATCATGGCTTTCAGAACTTCCCTCCAAGATCTCCTGGGAAGGAGAAAGAAAATGTTGACAACTATGGCTACAATTGAATTGATTTTAGCAGAGATTTTAGCAGTTACTTGGGAGTTGCATAGTGTGACCCTCTAACCATTCAAAAGGACCCAAATTACATTTAGTCTTAGTATCAAGTGATAGAAATATATTTAATTTAAGAAAGAAGCACTTATATGGAATAACAGTATTCATCTTAAATTATAACAATCAAATCTTAAAATCCCCACATAAGGGATATAGGGTAACCTTTTGCCCATCAATAAGCTGCATTTCCAGCATGAATCTATAAAAGCAGAACCGTGGTGCCACCTGCTGGCTGTTGGCAGAAAAACAAAAAAGCAAGAAATTACAAAGTTGCAGACATTTTTATGGAGCACAACATATGCAAACAAAATATAAATCTGTATTTGTGTTAATTTACTCACTTATACGATATATTCTGTGTTTGTCAAGTAAATATATTATGCTTTATGGAGAAATGAGCAACATGCCATGGCCAGATATCTATGTAAAACTTGATGTTTTGCAGGATATTAACAGATGTTACGTTACTGTTAATAATGTAAATTCCATCGTATGGAACTAAGCTCCATACAATGGCTTTTACGTTTAAAGGGGCTGTGCTCCAACTTCACCGGCAGAGGAAGCATGTAAAATTTACAGTGTGGGTTGACGGACCGATGATCCAAAATTGTGACTTTGGGCCTCATTCATTAAGCTTGATTTTTAGCTGCGTTTTGAAATTGCAGCACATCCCGGTGATATAGCCGCGATTTAAAAAAAAAAAATCACCCGATACATTAAAAATTGATTTGACCGCGAGTTTTCCAATCTCAGGCGATGTTGTGCGATTTGTAAAGGGCTAAATCGCTGTGATTTTCAATAGAAAAACACAGCGATTAGCCCTTTAAGAAATTGCAGCAAGTCGCATGAGTTTGAAAAGCCTTAGCCATGCTGTACTGATAGAACTACCTCCTTCTCTGCTGCGATGCTGCTCCTAATGACCATTTGGTCGCTAGGGGGCAGTGTTTTATATAAAAGATGACGTCAGAAACAGTAGAGGACCAATGTAACTGACGTCATCTCTTATATAAAACACTGCCCCCTAGCGACCAAATGGTCATTAGGAGCAGCATCGCAGCAGAGAAGGAGGTCTCCTCTATGTGGCAACTGGAGAAGACCCCCTGAGAACCGGACCAGATACTCCAATCAAGCGGAACACAGACTGCAATTCAGAGAAGAAAATTCTGCACATCCAGCACCGCTTCCTCAGAGAGATGTCAGCAAGCGGTGAGTGCCCCAAACTTTTATTATTTTACACAAGACACACTGCGCACATTACACTTAGAATAGGAGAGATGACCACCGGAGGTAAGTGCACTCATGTATGGGACATAGTGAATAGGGCGATTTTTTTTTCTATCTTTTACATGGCAAACATCTGGACGATTTCTGTCCAGCGATGTTTGCCATGGCGATTTGAAATCACACTCAAATCAAGCAATTTTTAGCTTAATAAATACTGATCAGCGATTTTTTAAGCTCAAATCACCCGATTTGTGGCGATTTAGCCCAAATCGAGCTTAATGAATGAGCCCTTAGGGCTGACTTGTGGCAGTGTAAGTCATACTATTTAAGAATGAGAGAGGGAAGTGACAGGAGGAGTTCCCTCCCCTGTCTTGTGCGTACGGACAGACGCCGCACGTACTGAAAGTGTGCAGGGGGTCTGGATCCGGTCCCAGGTTATTAACTAATCAATGAGTTGGGTGTAACTGTCAACATTTTAAAAATAATTAGCAGCTTGACAATATGTACAGTTTTTGTTAATAATGTCATTTAATGTCATTCAAAATAAGTTCAGTCCTTTTCTAGCCAAACTCTGCCCACAACCACAATCTCTTTTTCATTCTTTGTGACCCGCAAATTGGGACAGTCCCTCCTAAATTTTGATGTAATGTCATCAAAATTCATCCAAGGCTAGAACATGCTTCCTGTGTAAAAATTCTACCCAGCGTAAACCAACACTGTGAAGTTTTTCCCAAATCCATCATTAAGAATAAGCTCCACCCCCATTCCAGCCAAACTCTGCCCACAACTGATCTTATTTGTTTAAACCATACCCTCTTTTCCATAAGCTCTGCCCTTTGCTGCCCAAGAAAAAGGGTATTTATGCCATCCAAATCCAAAGGCCCACTACTATATGTGTGTGTGTATGTATATATGTATATATGTAACTATTATTGTATTTAGTTTACCCTTGTGCTCAAGCTTATAGTGTTTTTGATTACTACTATCTTGTGCTCAGTGTGACTTCTGATTTCTGTTTATACTTTTTAGTGTTTATAGCCTGTAGGTTTTGTATTGTTCCTGGTTTTGTAATTGTTATTGTAGCTCCCAGGTCACATTCTCTTTAGACTTGTATTCTCTTGTTTGCACTAATAAATACTTTTGGTTTTTTCACCCTCGCCTGGTTATTAGTGCTTTGTTTAACCTGGGGCTGCCTTCAAGGGATCGTGACCTGCTGGGTGTCCTGCTGCACAAGCCTTTCCCCACCATTAGTTGAAGACCAGGCCTCAGTTAGATACCACACCCTGGGAGCAGTTCCGTAACACAACAGAAATTTTTCACACCAAGGGCGTAAAGGTAGGTAAGTGCAATGGGTTCAATTGCTATGGGGCCTGGCACCTTAGGGGGCCCACCAGCCCAGCAATCACCCACCACACCCCCACCTGTCCTGAAAAAGATCAGCTTATTGTTAAGCAGCTCTGTGGAGTTTGTCTTCCCACAGTTTGGGCCAGATTCACACTTAAGCAGCTCCGGCTTTTTACGTGTGTTAATTTAAGAAATTACCTACCACTTACATATGTAGATTGACTATGTGCGGTCTTTAAAAACTTGTTGCTTTCAGAAAAAGGAGACATGCTATTTCCGCCTCAGGGAATAGTGGGTGGGGGAAAGCATGTAGATGAGGTGGGAAGGGCATGGCAAGGGGACATCCATTCGTATTTTCCTTCTTAATAAGGAATATACGTGCAGTTATTTGAGGTTGCCTATGGCACTCTTAAGAGCCATTAGGCACCTAAAAATGGCAGCCTAAATATATACAGTAAAAGTATATACAATACAGGCGTTTAAATTATATTTGTTTGAACCAGCCCCAATGTTAAGTGTTTTGGTGGGACTTTTGTTCAGAGGTATGAGATTGGGGTAACAAAGTCAGCAGGGCAAGTGGGTAGCAAGCATTTAAACTTAGTGGTCTATTCTAATGGTTTACTATCTTGTACCATATCCAGAGGACCCTGTCAAGACAGAAGAGTTTGGATTTCAACCAACTGATTCGAAGACCCATCAAGGAGTCAGAATAGGTGCGCCAAGGAACTGGAACAGTGTTCAGAGCGATCTTGTCTATCCAGTATGTAGTCCCCTTATAGAAAGACCCCTCGGATGCAACATGTGAGCAGTTCAATGGCTAAAGCAATGATGCAGGGGATGACCGGCATCTCTGCCGAGTACCGCGGCTGAGGTGGAAGGTGCCAGAAGTGTAACCATTAACATAAATCTGCACTACTGGGGATGAATATAAAACATAGATCCAATGTATAAAATCATCTCCAAGGTAAAACTAATGCAGCATCTCCCACAAGAAGTGCAACCCCACAGAGTCAAAGGCGCCATTGCAGCACCTTCCTGTGTACATAGGCCTATTAAACATGCATATGTGGCCTTCTAATATTAGTAGCTGTGGTTTGGAATTAATTCAATCTGGCCCCTATAGACCAGTTGCTTAATAACTTTTTTTTTAGCTGGGCAGGTGTTACATGCCGCCACCAGGAGCAGGCAGGCATTTCAGCAATTCACCCCTCCCGGTCTTTTTTCACATGCCGATCGTGGCATTTAAAAAAAAAAAACACATGGGGAGTCACCGTGGTCATGATCAGGCAGGCGCGTGCTCCACCTCCTCGTCCCTGTACTATTATTGGATGTTCTCCCATGCCTGGGAGACGTCCTATTGGATAATGGGGGCTAAAAGGCTGCTAGCCTATCAGGGACTAGCAGTCTCTAAATCAGTTTGGTGCTGTGCTAGTGCCTGTCTAGTCTGTCCTGTCTTGTCTAGTCACACCTTCGTCTGTCAGTTATCTCTGTTCCATGTTCTGTGTTGTCAGTGCACAGGTCTCCAACCTGCGCCAGATGGCTCAAAGTCTCACCACCAAGGTCCACTCCCAAGAAGAGGTTATGGCTTTGCTACGCTCGCCAGTTGCTTCTGCTTCAGTCCCAACTCCTGGTCCATCTCAGGTTACCTCGGACGTCAAAGCTAATCTCTCGCATTGATTCTCAGGAGATAGAACCCAATATGTCTTGTTCAAAGAGAGCTGCAAACTCTATTTCCAATTGAGACCAAATGCCTCTGGAACTGAGCTTCAGAACGTGGGACTGATAATTTTATTGCTTCAAGGGGACCCCCTAGCTTGGGCGTTTAGTCTCCCTCTAGAGGATCCTGCCCGACAATCACTGGACGACTTCTTTGAAGCCTTGCGGTTACTCTACGATGACCCAGATCTTTTGGCCACAGCTGAATTAAACCTCCGTTCCCTATGCCGGGGTAAGAAATCTGCCGAAGAATATAATGCTGAATGAGCCGGCACTACGCAGCCAGTTCCGTGTCAGCCTTTCTGAACAGGTCAAGGACACCCTGGTGCAGTTCCCCGCTGCTAAATTTCAGGACAACTTGATGCATCTAGCAATAAAGGTGGACCATCATTTGAAGGAGTGTTGTATGGAGAGAGATTCTTCATCAACTTTTTCTTCTGTTCACATTCCTCAAGATATGACATCTACTGATGAGCCCATGCAAATTGGTTCTTACCACCTGATCAAGCAGGAAAAATCTCGATGTCTTTCCTTGGGTTTGTGCCTCTATTGTGGTGGAAAGGCTCACAGAGCAGATAATTGCCCAAACAAACCTACCCAGTCGGGAAACGTCTAAGCCAGTCGGAGGAGGTAGGGCTCTGTCTGTGTGCTCACCTCATTTCTACCAAAAATTCCCTTTTAGTCCCAGTACATATTGAGAAGTTAATTTCCTCGTCTTCATCGATAGCAGAGCTGCCGGAAATTTTATCGATACTGACCTGGCTCATTCTTTGGACATTGGGACCAAGATAATTAATTCTCCTCTGACCACCTGTGATCTGGATGGGAGACCTTTGGTCGAAGGTTTAATACAGAGAAGTACTTCACCTCTTAGATTTTCTATAGGTATCTGCCATTCGGAGAAACTAGAGTTACTTCTCATCCGTTGTCACGCTTAATTGGTCCTGGGACATCACTGGTTACAATCCCACAATCCTTGTATTGATTGGGCCAGAGGTGAGATTATTAGTTGGAGCAAGTCTTGTTCAGAGTCCTGTATTTCTCGACCCATCCATATTGGACAAACCTCATTTTCAAGCATTCTGCCTCAGTACGCAGAGTTTTTGGATGTCTTTTCTAAAAAGGCCTTAGAAGAGTTTCCTTCACTTCGCCCTTCTGACTGTGCCATTGATCTTGTACCCGGGGCTAAACTTCCTAAGAGGAGGTTATTCTTGCTGTCTTGCTCCGAATCATCTGCAATAGAGGAGTACATTCAGGACAATAACCGTAAGGGTTTCATTTTCCCCTCTCAGTCACCAGTTGGAGCTGGTTTCTTCTTTGTGACCAAAAAGGACAATTCATTAAGACCTTGTATTGATTATTGTGCCTTGAGCAAAATAACCATAAAGAATACTTATTCTCTTCCACAGATTTCAGATCTTTTCGACCAATTAAAAGGAGCGGTTATTTATTCCAAAATCGACCTTTGAGGTGACTACAATCTTGTAAGAATTCACAAGGGTGAAGAATGGAAGACGGCTTTCAACACTCACTCTGGACCCTTTGGGCTTTGTAATGCACCAGTCGTCTTCCAATGCCTAATTAATAAAAGGGTGTGGGCACGCCCATATTGTATGATTTAAATGCCTCACCCCGCCCTCAGTGCGTATTTATGGATTTCATATGGCAGGCATGCCCCCTCGACCGTATTTCCGAAGGTGTTATAATCAAGGCTCATATGCTCAGAATTTCAGAGCGTAACATGAGCAGTAAATACAAATGGCTGTCCCTATGCTTACGCCCTTCGTAAAAATGCACCCGAGCATAGGTCTGGATCAGGCCCTCTGAAACTGGCCAATAAACATTTTAGCTTTCAATAAAATGTGTTCTAATCCATATTGTTTTTCTGATGTTAAATCAAGAGGGTATGAATACAGCAAGGAGATCTCCAGCGAGAGGGAAACACCTCCCACACCTCTCCACAAATCTGCCAACACAATTTACAGTAGTGTATTTAATGAGACAAATAGTTTCCTGCAAATTGGGGATAAATTAATCTTTAAATTTATTGGAAGGCTCAATGGGTAAGCATTCAGAGGCTGGGGCATTACTATTGAAAAAAAGGAAAGATCTATTTCAATTTTCTTAGCAGAGCTAGAGCCAATAAGAAACTAATGCATCATAGGCCTGATCCAGAGGCCCGTCGCCCGGCTGTAATTGTTACACGTTGCATATGGCAGCAGCGTTTAATCATGTCTCTGTACTTTAGCTGGGTAGTCCGGTTCTGATTTCCCCTGCAGCATTTCTCCCTGCTAGGGAACCTGCTTTATTATCCTGCAGCTGGATTACCTTAGCCCTCCTTGTCATGTGCATTCAGCAGCCAATGGGGATGTGGCTCTCCCTTTAATTAGCTGCCACCTGTTTCATTCTCTGCTGGTCATAGCTTCTAGTTTCCAGTTTCTGTTGGCTTCTAGCTTCTAGCCCTTAGCTTTCTAGCACATTGCTTTCTGCTCCAGTGCCTGCTGTCCTGGTGTATCTTTGCCGATCCCGCTGCCTGGCTCTGGTCTGTCTCATGCTCTGTCATTGTGATTGCCTCTGTCTTTATGTTTATCGTTGCCCTGCTTGTGTATTTCCCTATTGCACCATACTTGTACCTATCTTTGGCACATAGTGCTTGCCACTGTGTATTTCCCTATTGCACCATACTTACCCTTGTTGTACCTACCTTTGGCAAATAGGGCCTGATCCGTCCGCTAGGACGGCGGGCATAAGCGTAAGATCGGCTTTTCAGCCGTCCCCCAGCGTCCCTATGTTCAGGTTAGTGTAGGTCTGTAGCAGTAGGGACGCTGGAGGGGACGTTCCCCAGCGTCCCTACGTTCAGGTTAGTGTAGGTGGGCGGGGGGAGCTAGTTTAATGAGGGTGGGAGGGCAGGCTAGGCGGCCGTACGCTCCTGTGCTGAAGTTAGGGTAGCATTCAACCGGCGTAAGGAAGGGGCCATACGCCTGCACAGGAGGAGTGTCGGGGTAAGTAAACGCCGATACGCTGTGCATTAGTAAGCACAGTGCATCAGCGTAGGTCTGGATCTGTGTATGTTTCTACTGCATAATACTTACCCTTGTTGTACTCCCCTCTCGTACATAGTACCTGCTATTAGCTATCTCTTCTACTGGCCCACAGAGCCCTGCAACTACTACTACCCTCACCTTTTGTACATAGTACCTGTTACTAGCTACCTCTGTTACTGGCTCACTGAGTCCTGCTACTTCTACTTACCTCATTCATGTTGGTTCGTTTGTCTTTTCCTGTTCCTGTTAGGGTCCTCCATTTCTGTGAACCATTTGGTCTGTGTGGTTGTGTATCCTATCTGTCTGCACTGGGGTGTCTGTTTATTTACCGTCCCGCTCAGGAACTCCAGGGGTAGCGACCTACCACTCAGGGCGCAGCCAAGCCCAACCCCACCATCAGGGGCAATGGCGAAGACCACCTGAAGGTAGTCTCGTACCCTGGTGCAACTGTGCGGACTCACCCTGATATTCCTAACATTTACCTTGTGCCTGTCTCAGCCTTGCCTGTCTGTATTTTACCTGGAATCAGTACCTGCAATAAATCTCTTATCGTTCACATTGACTTCTGCATTTCCTCGTACCTAGCCACATATATTCATAACAGTAATATGCCGGTTGTATGCGTAAGATCGTCTAAAAAGACTATCTGCGCATGCGCCAGGCAGATGTTGTCCGGCGTAGCTGCGTAAACGCCCGA
Source organism: Limnodynastes dumerilii (assembly GCA_011038615.1). Classification (NCBI taxonomy): domain Eukaryota; kingdom Metazoa; phylum Chordata; class Amphibia; order Anura; family Limnodynastidae; genus Limnodynastes; species Limnodynastes dumerilii. The sequence goes on from WWET01006542.1 coordinate 51,951, forward strand.
TCCTGCATCGTGCATCCGTAACTTCAGCGTAGTAACACCGGAGGGGGCGTCCCCCAGCGTTACTATGCGGAAGTTATGGCAGGTAGGCAGGGGGAGGGAGGGTATTGAGGCTGGGAGGGCGGCGTTTATGTACTAACGCCGCCGTCCCAGTGTATTAACAGTCGCTTACGCCGGCTGAAGTTAGGGTAGCCTTCAGCCGGTGTAAGCGACTGTTTATACGCTGGGGCAAGGGGGGGTGTCGGGGGAGGGAATGTTTCCCATCTTGTCCCTGATAGCAGGGACCAGTTGTGAGGCCACTTCCTCCCTCAATAGCCAGGCTAGTTATCCATTACTTCTATTAGAATATAGGTAAAGAGAATTGGCCAGATCCTGACTTCATTATGAAAGCGTATTTATGCTAGCTGCTTCCGTAACTTCGAATTTTTGTATGTACTGCACATGCACGCGGCAGATTTTAGGTGATGTAACTCTGATCGTACGTACCGACCTTGGAAATTCATAAGAAGGGGCGGGTCATCCTTATAACGGCCGGAAATACGCTTTGTAGGAGGGAGGCATTTAAATAATATAGTATGGGCCAGGTTAGGCCGTTACGTGCGACCATACATTACGTTCGACTGCACTTAGAAAAGTTAGGTAGAGTTTGGTACTCGTAAATCTTTCTACCAGCAAGCCTCTCTCCATGGGTGATTGAGAGCAACTATCTGCTGTCGGAGCACCTACCTCTACCTGCAGCGGTAATCATTCAACAAGGGAGGTATTGACTGTGTGCTGTGCGGTGTCTGTGTCAGTCCTTCACCGCGTATTAAGACTCATGCAACAGTCTTCCCTGCAGTGCAACATTTAACCTGTGGTTTGTTCCCTGCTTTCATCGTGGGTACTTTCTCCTGTTTTCATCTGTTGGTGACTGACACACCATATACTTACCACCGTGGGCTACCTTCACAATTCTATTTTCATCTGCCGTTCCAATATCAGACTTTGTGCAGTAGTAAGCCCTGTTCACTGTTCTGCTTGTGGCCATACCCCCGGGATATAACTGCTGATCTACACTTTGTATGAGCTCAATACTATGGGGACGCCCAGTGTATTCCATCTCAAGCCTCATATATTCAACTTGGAAGTAACAGTCAGCTCTGAGAGGACTACTTATCATTATAGCCTGGTGGGGTAAGCGGTCTCACTGACCGATGCGGATACATTTTAGCGCTTCAAATCCTGAATGTTATCTATTGTTTCCAGTTTGTGGTGTACAGGTTTCTCTATACTTATTCACCCTGTAAATTGTGTTTTAGTCATATTAATTTAAGCCAGTTGAGGCTCTCTGCAGATATCCAATGTTGCTATTTAGCTTTTTATATGTTATTGTATATTCAATAAATATTTTTAAACATCTAAATACACTCTAAGCGCTCACTACTTTCTTCAATCTAATTTTTTCCTTAGAGGGGCATATCTCCCCCCTGAAGCGAGCTGCTATAGTGTATAGTATACAGTGGACCTTAAAAGTGGGATATTGCACACACTTTTATTTTAAATATTTTTTTACCTACCTCGGAAATTGATACGAAGGGGCAGGTCATCCTTACAACGGCCAGAAATACGCTTTGTAGGAGGGAGGCATTTAAATTATACAGTATGGGCCAGGTTAGGCCGTTACGTGCGACAATACATTACGTACGACCGTACTTAAGCATGGAAAAGTTAGGTAGAGTTTGGTACTCGTAAATTAAGTTAATTACGTGCGACCGAGGGGAGTTCCCGGGGGAATGCATAGTACTTATAATCGCGTAAATACGCTACGAGACCATAATTAAACTGCACTTAGGTCTGGATCTGGCCCAATGTCTGTAAAAAATGAGTTTGTGCTTGGTCCTCTCTGTGAGATAATATGTTTATTCAGGCTGAACCAGAAGCCAACTCCTCCAGTCTTTAATGGAACGCAAGGAAAAATAAGTGGATTCCAGGTCCTCGCATTTTTGTTCTAATTTTATCTCTGCATTTGCTAGATTGCTTTATGCTAGCTCTTTGTTTAATTAGTGTTCCTCTTGAAAAGCCTTAAAAGCATCCCAGTGTAAGGCAGGTTCTTCAGTAATTGGATTGTAAAGTACTCTTCCCAGGCAGTTACCAGGTCAGAACCAGCACCCATCAGTGTAAGTCAGAAGGGGTTCATTTTTCAGAACCTGATTCCTGTTATTGCTTGACAAGTCCAATTTGAGAATAATGGGGGAGTGGTTGGAGATAGCCTTCAGAAAATAATTAAGGAGCAAGTAATCGTTAGCAAGCTGGTCGATACAAGAAAGAAGTTTATGCATCAGGAAGAGTTATGCAAGTTCAAATAAAAGGAGAATTACAAAATTGGCAAACATCAACCAGTTCAAACCTGTCAACCATGTCATTTGTCCAGACGTCCGGCGCTGCTACGGACGTCCGATCCACGATCGGGCGTTGCCGATCGGCTTAAAAGCGACGGCGATCGTTATTCTGGATCAGGCCCATTGTATCAGGATGCAGTTAACCATTAAGTGTCACTCCACGTTTATCTGTTAACCAGCCTTTCCCTAATTTTTCACCTTCAGGGTACAGAGTGGGGTTAGGTCTTTGCTAAGGCCCCTGATGGCGGGAATAGACTCATGTGGCAGGCTTCCCACAGGTCAAGGCCCCTAGGGCTGCTCCCAGACTAGCAAGGATGGTTTGGGAGTCAGACATCGCAACAGGAAAGAGACTGAGCAGGTATAATGGGGACAAGGGCTGACAAACTGGACAGGGCCGAGGACAGGACTGATAGACGAGATAAAAACACCAGATCTAGGCAGGTGTACAAGATCAAGGTAACGGGGATCCAGACAGGCACACAAATACAAGGTGAGAGGGTTTAGGCAGGTATACAGATACAATCCACTGGGGATTCAGGCAGATACAAGGTAAAAAGGTCCAAGCAAGTATACAGGGACAAGCTAACCAGATACCAGGAAAAGAGATGGACAACAGCGGACATTCAAGACTGATTTGGACATCCAAGACTGATGCAGGACAATGAACAAACAGAACCCTGCAAGGAGCAGGGCTAACGAGCAAGGCAGGGAATAAGGAGCCAGACATTACAAAAATGGGCAAACACAAGAGCAAAAACAATAACAGACACAGACTGGAGCAGGCTATCCTCAAAAGAGACAATGGGCCTGATCCTGAAGTACGCCCGCTGTCGCTAGGACGGCGGGCGTAAGCGTAAGATCGGCTTTCCAGCCGATCTGCGCATGCACCGGGCAGATGTTGCACGGCGTTGCTACGGAAACACCCGATCGTGGATTGGGCGTCCGTAGTGACGCTGGAGGGGACGTCCCCCAGCGTCCCTACGTTCAGGTTAGTATAGGTGGGCGGGAGGAGGTAGTTTAATGAGGGTGGGTGGGCGGCCTAGGCGGCCATACGCTCCTGGGCGAGCGTACCCCTTCCTTACGCCGGCTGAAGTTAGGGTAGCCTTCAGCCAGCGTAAGGAAGGGGCCATACGCCCGCACAGGGGGGGTGTCGGGGTAAATGAACTCCGATACGATATGCTTTAGTAAGCACAGCGCATCGGCGTAGTTCAGGATCAGGCCCAATGGCTCTAGTCTATAACCATCTTACGTCAGCCAGCTCAAGTTATATGTTGCAGATGTCAGAATGTATGAGTGTATGTATGTATGTATAGCTCCATGTATGAATGTATGTATGTATAGTGCTCCACGTATGAGTGTGTGTATGTATAGCTTCCTGTATGAGTGTATGTATATATAGCTCTATGTATAAGTGCATGTATAGCTCCGTGTATGAGTGTATGTATATATAGCTCCATGTATGAGTGTATGTGTGTATAGCTCCATGTATGAGTGTGTGTATGTATGTATGTATGTATGTATGTATGTATGTATAGCTCCATGTATGAGTCATGTAACAGTTTATGTAATACACTTAGATTAGGACAGATGACCTCCTAAGGTAAGTGCATACACGTAGGGGGTAATGTTAGTTAGGTTTACTATTTTTTTTACATATGTAACACTTTATTAAATTATTGAAAGGGTTCATGTCTTTAAAAAAAATTTTTTCTTTTTTTTACGCACACTGTACACACAGTTCGGCATGGCTACAAGTGTAGCCATGCTGTAAACAAAGAATTACAAGGATCACCTTTGCTGATCCTTGTAATTCAATGACTACAGCATGCCTACACATTGCAGACATGCCGAATTTAGGATTTTTCAACAAAAAAACACATGTCTGTTATACAGACATGTGTATTAATGGTCGCGATCGGCCCAAAAAACATAAATTCGCCCCTCTATAGAGGCGAATTTATGGTTTTTTATTTCAATGCGATTTCACCGCGATTCGGTGAAATCGCAATCGCATTGTATGTTTGTAATAGAAAAAAGTCGGCTGTGATTTTCGGACCCGCGATTAAAAAATTACAAAAATCACGTGATTTTTAGCTTAGTGAATCGCCTTTGGCGATTTTTAAGCTAAAAATCACGTGATTTTAGCAAAATCGCGTTTAGTGAATGAGGCCCTATAAGATGGAAGACACTTAGGAAAAAAATCAAGATAGGAAATGCCAATGCGAATGACAATAAACAGAGATAAGGGCACTCACTCAATCACTCACCACAGCCACAAACCATGGTAGGGATGAAAGCTGGAGCACACCAGAAAGTCTGGGAAACAATGGGAAGGACATGTAACAGGTGAGGCAAGGAGTGTAGGAGAGGCAGAGAACACTTCTGAGGTAATGGACAGTAGAAAAGAAGGAAGACCACTAAAGGGCACAAAGTAGAGGCATGGGAACATTTAGAATTTACAATGAAAAATAACCAAAAGCAGAGACTTGAGTCACACACAGGGTTGCTGACTTTTTAAAACTTACCTCCGTGAGATTCTAGAGGGATGCCATAGATGCCTGCAACAGGGTGGGGCGTAATCACACGATTAATGCAAATCGTACCTAAAGCCCTGGCCAGAAATGCCTTTTTTCTTAGTATTACTATGGATGGGGGTGGGCTTAATGACACATATTGCATGAAACGCCAGTCTCAAGTCTCCTGTGGGAGATTTGCCGGCTCTCCTGGGATATTGGGAAAACTGCACAAAGTTCGGGAGTCTTCTGGATATTCCAGGAGAATTGGCAACCCTCGTCAAACAGCAAGTGAGCGCAGGGAAGACAAATGCTATAACTGTCAGTGTGAAGTTCTTAAATAGAAGCTTTTGCCACCTGATTGGTCGAAAGCCTTCGTGACCCTCACACCTATTAGTTGGTGTCCTGTCTGTAGCCTTGCAGCCAGGGCACCAAAAGGAAACCCTATTTGAGTGCATGCACGCTGGAGAGCGGTGGCGCTCCATGTGGTTTTGTTTATATGCCATCACGTTACTTGTGCTGGCATGTCGAAGGAGGATGCCACCAGAGATCCATGCCTGTGGGCATTGCAACATGGGAAACAAGGTAAGACCTGCATGCCATCATGATGAGCAAATGGCATGTAACAGACACCATTTCTATTATGTTTGGCCCTTATATATTAGACCCATTGCTAGTTTTGGCAACAAGGTTCCTATATTTATCTAAAGATGTTCATTGGGATCAGGTACACACCTGGTGCCAGATTTACTAAGTTGCGGGTTTGGAAAAGTGGAGATGTTGCCCAAAGCAACCAATCAGATTCTAGCGCTACATTTCCTATTACGTGCTAGAATCTGATTGGTTGCTATGGGCGACATCTCCACTTTTCCAAACCTGCAGCTTAGTAAATCTGGACCCTGATGTGTATTCATATTATTTGCAGAAGAACATTATTCTTCACTCTGCAGTTGTTTGTCCTCCATGTATTTGGCTTGCTATCCTGTTGCTTATAGTCCTAAAAGCTCTATTTAATTTGGACAACTTGCTTGCATGGTGGCTGCTCTGTGTGGGCAGGATAAATCCTTTGAGCATGCACAGAACGGTCATCATTCTGAGCATGCAAGGACTCTGGCTGCTGCTGCATGTTGGATGAAGGGGACACAGGAGTGTTTGACAGAAACATTTGTTTTTTGATCTTCACAGCTGTTAATGCATTTTTATGCATAGCACATATACCTTCTGCAGATGCGATCAGTCTCTGAAGTAGAGGGATCAGAAGAGATTTCTGGAGGAGCAGGAAAAAAAACTGAAGCAATTACTTACATCATTATAAAATTCTGGTGCTGGTTTGGCTGAAACTGCATAATAACTGCGTATTAAAGGAGCTGTGGTGAGCCTTTCCTTGAAGATTGCAAAAGCCGCTGGAGGGAGGAGACTACTATAGAAATCACCATGAGAAAAAAGAGGATGCATCATGAGTCAAGTAGAGGACAGTGCAGAGCTGATAAAGAAAGTTTGCCATGAGACGGCTGCAAGTCAAGATGGCAGTGTTAAAGGGGTAAGACTTCCTTACACTTGGTGATGACAGCAAATATTAGACCTGAGGTCCATCAATGCAGATCCAGGAATCCACTGCTATCCCATTTTCATGACCCTGGGCACCTATGCATGACCCAACTTATTACAACAGAAGCAGGGGCGGTTTAAGAAGTGAGGAGGCCCTTGTGCAGAATTTGTACATGCCCCCCCCCTGTTAACCTGAAACAGGACTGTCCAGATTTGTGGGCCAAAAAAGAGGCGGGGCTTAAAGCGCAGTTAGGCCCCACCGCTTGTGTACTTAGAAGATACTAGGCCATTGTGTAGCTAGTGTTAGGCTCTGCGGAATTAGAGGATTTTAGGCCAAGGGGGTGTCTAGGATTCATGTCCCTATGCTTTCCCCTCTTTATTTCATAACTGTTTGGCAAACTTATTGGGTTAAATAGAAAGTTTTGACTCTCATTAATAAGTAATGATAGAAAATGTTTTCTATTTAAAATGAAGCTTTAATACACAAGATGGCAGTGTTTGCCCACCATAAAATGGTCAAAGACGCACAGGCTGAAGGCATTGGGATGCAGCGGAAGAATGTGAAACAAGAGAAATATGGAAGCTTATCTGTATAGAATTCCTAAATCAGATCTCCAAAAAATAATTAAACTGCACAGTATATGTGCAAATAAAACAAATATTCAACTCTAATGATACAGTCCACAGCTTCTTACCCTCATGTTGCTAATGATTTGCTAGAAATGAAGGGATTGGTGAAGATACAGCCCAGTTTAAAAAATCACACTACATATGCTAATGGATGTCTGTGCATGTATAACAAATACCTAAGTGTCATTACCATTGAGGGTAAATAAGTACAGCCAAATATGACTGACTCTACTGCAAAGAGCATTCACATGTTACCATTGACTTGCTAAAATTTATTTGACCTCCACTGTGAACATGTTCTTCATTAGCATTAAATCAGTACCCTGAACATGCCACTACCATTAAAGCCTAGGCTTTAATGGTAGTGGCATGTTCAGGGTTCAATCCAGCATTAGACACGTAGTGGAGAGAGAGAGAGGAGTGTCTACCAGTTCCAGTGGCACTGGAGTGATTTGCACCACCACCAGCCTGACCTCCTGCACGACCTTCGTCATGAAATTCAGAGAAAAAGACAACAAAGTACCTGTTTAAATCTTCTTAAAGTGCATTTAACCGCCTCTCTGCCATCTGTCTCTCCACCAGCTTCAAATGAACAAAACGCTCCCCCTCCTCCAGTGGCACTACATACCCCTTCACCCCATTCCCAGCAGAGCTCATAACACCAAGCACGGCAGATCATCCCTTTTCTTCTTGCTCCTCCACACCTCTAACTACTTTTTCTCACCCTTTTTCTTCCCCAGCAAACCCCCCTCCACTGTGTCGCCATCTTCTCCCACCTTCTCTTCTTCATCTCTCCTGCTTTCACTCTCTCCTCTTCATATTTCCTCTGAGATGGCGCAGTTTGCTTTTTCTTCATCTTCTCCCTCTTTCCTCTCCCAGAGTTCTTTTTCCTCCAACCCCAGCTCTTCACCTGATTTTTTCTTTTACCTCTCCAATCCCTTTTCCCTCGAATCTCAGAGCTTATGGCTAATTTTCGTCTGTACCCATTTTGAAAAGGCAGCCATTTTCAAATGTATTTATTTTTTAGAATGGGTAAGTATGCTGATCGGCATACTTACCCATTCCTTTTTTCGACACCCACCGCAGACCCAAGCAGAGAGGTGAGTAACACTCTTCGGGGACTTTTAAGGTCAGGCTCTGGGGAAGGGTGAGTTGGGGTTAGGGTCAGAAAGGGGGGGTTAGAGTAATGGAAGGGGGGGTTAGGGTCAGCCTGTGGGTAGGAGAGTCTATGCTTAGGCTGCAGGGATGGGAGTCTTAGCGCAGACTGCGGGGATGGGAATCTTAGGGTCTGGCTGCGGGTAGGAGAGTCTATGCTTAGGTTGCAGGGATGGGAGTTTTAGGGTCAGGCTGCAGGGATGGGAGTCTTAGGGTTAGGTTGCGGGGATGGGAGTCTTAGAGTCAGGCTGTGGGGAGGGGAGGATTAGCTCCACTCTAATTTATAGATTAGAACATAAAGCTATGCAGTATGTGAGATCTATGTACAAATGTAAGATGTTTTCCCTGCATGCAAAAGATTTAAAATGAATCAGCCCCCCCCTTAGTTTTCAAAATGGTTTAGCCGAGCTGTACACTTGTACCTGTTTTGCCTTTACTCCTAAAATCTGAATCAGTCCCCTACATCTTTGAACCATTCCAATTGCAATAATCAGTGACCCAGAACTATAAATAGTAAAATAATAAACCTTTGCAAAACTTTAGACCGTGCTTACGCAATCTATGTACAGAAATGGTCCGTAGATAATGTAAAAAAGCTACTAGGTATGCGAAAACTACGTAACTGTGAATCCGGACCTATGTACTTGAGTGCAAATAACCTTATCCATAACCGGTAGCACTAGCTATGAGATACAGCAGAATGTGGATACGAAGTACCTGTATTATAAATGCGTTGCGTATATACGTCACATATTTTGCATTGAAATAGCAGATGTAAATGCAGATCTTGATCAGGCCCATTGAAGGAAATCATTATGTTATGTGCATAAGCAATTTAACAAACAAAATGACTTCTGTTGTGTGTAAAACACAATTTCTTGTCATTTTTTTCTATTTCGTGTTATTTTATTTTTTGCATTTATATGTCTTTCACATGTAAGTAAATAGTTTACTACAAAGTGTTTTTTTTAAGGAAAGCACAATGCCAACAACACCTGCACTGCAAAACTGGATTGATATCGGTAAAATTATTATTAAAATGATTATCGCTTGGTTCTCTTATAATTATTGATTAAATGCTACAAATGTAATAAACTATTTAATCTTTAGTGTGAAGTCAGTCAAATTAACCACTTGTAATGCACTAAAAACCTTGGTGCCTAGTTATTGTTTACTAAGGGATAATATTAAAATACTAAAGATGAACTGGCAATTGACCAAGCAGAAAATGAGACAACAAAGTGATAGTCAAATATTTCTTTACTTTTCTGTAAATATTAATAACTCTTTTACTTTTCTTCTCTTATCATGTAATGAATTTAATTTGATTCAACCACAATCACAGTTAAGTCTTTTACAATTAATTCTGGTACACGAAGAAGAGAAATTTTCCTTTTCTTAAAGTCTCTAAGAAAATTACAATGAATATCAATGAAATATTGCAATATTTCACATTACACTTTAGAGTAAATAATGAACATTTTTACCATAAGAACTGAACTCATAACTCCATCAGTTATTATTGTATCCATCAATAAAGGTAACAATTTCTCTCAAACTCTGTTCTACAATATACAATTAGATTCCTAAGAGAAACACAACATTGTAAGCTCTGAAACAGTTTAACTTTTCTACATGAGGAAAAGTAACAAATTCTAAATATCTATTAATTCTGTTTAAGTAATTTATAACCTTCTCCCACTTTTATCTAACTACTAAATGTTCCCAAAACAATAAATTTCACAGCCACGCTCCAAAGTTTAGACCATAAACACAGCAGTCTGCAAGTTTTCTTCTTTGAATGTACTATGGACTACACAAAGTAATTTCCTTTGCTGCACTGCGCACTTTGTTCATGTCACAGTATCTGGCGTTTTGAACTCCGCTCTGCGGTCTTAGATCTGTAGTCTGCAACAGTCACCTCTAAGCAATCTTTGCACTTAGCATGAGTGTTTCCAATGACTTTGTCCCAGCGGCTTATTATCTATGCTTTATTCCCTATCAGATGCTTGTTGATCACACTTGTCACTTTAACACAACGACATAATTTGCGCTTGTCACTTTATCAGCTTCCGTACATAAGCACTAGTCACTTTATTCACAACTTTATATCGTCTATCACTGTAACGGTGGCTTTATTGGTACTTGATACTTTGTCAGCTCATAACTGTACTTGACACATTAAATAAATTTTGTTTCGCCCTTGTCTCTGCAGCACAGTCTTGTAGTAGTACACGTCACTTTATAAGAAGCCTTATTATCAGAACTCTCACACCTGAATTTCCTTGGCTTAGCTCTCCGCCTGCTCACCGCCTCAGCTCCCTCCAACTGCTGCTTTGCTCCCGCTCCTCCAAAATGACAGCTTTCCGCCAGCTCACCGTCACTGCCGCTCAGTCTTTTCAGAATTTCCACCACTCACCGCTACCTTCCTCCGTCCCCACAGCTCTCACTGCCAGTGTTTTTCTCTCTCACTCGCTCCTTAAGCCACCGTTACTTTTCTCTCTTCCTCACAGGACCAACTGTCTCCCCAACTGCCTTAACTGCTTCTTTTTCCCTGCCTCCCTTCGCGCAATGGAACCTTCCAGGCTCCCTCGCGCTGCCGCATGCGTCCTGTATCAGCTGGTGGTTGCTAAGCAACCACCCGCATACCATTTTCACTACTCCTCCCTCGTGGCTACAATGTACTGAAATAGCCCCCATACTGGGGTATTACACACTGCCTACAAAATTATACACTATTAGAAGGATAAATTTGCTTGTAATATATAACTAACTTGTAAATGTAATTCTTGTGAAACTTATTTAATGGCAACTTGCCTGAGCAATAAGAAAAATGTGCTGCAGGATGGACAAAAGCTGGTTTCATCTCCACAGTAATGTGTAATAAAGATGCATGTCCACAGTTATAGCTGAGCCTTTCCTATGTGTTGCCTAATATATTATGGTATACTATATAAAGAAATCACAGAACCTTTTGAACCTATCTCCATTTCATTTGGGATGCCAGGATCACTCAACTCAAAGGATTTAATACACAGTGACTAAGTTGTTATGACAGTGCCTATTGCTTTCCTGGGATATCAGCATCAGTGTGGGCTTATGGGCAGATAATTGCTTGACCTGTTCTACAATGGAACAATGTATGAAAAGATGAACACGAATCTGAGCTAGGTATTATTATCTCAATGACATACTTTTTATAGTAATAGGGTGTTAGCCAGATATTGCATGACAGAGAACCATTTTGCAGTGCTAACAAAGGTTACTGTGTAATTTCAGCAATCAACTTTTATGTGGGCTGAATTTAGGGTTCAGGTTGTTTTCAGGCACAGTATTAATGCTATAACCTCATGATGTTGTTTTCACTGCCCTTCTGGGAGACAGATCACAGAGGCAATGTCAGAGCTGAGTCCTAGAACTGGTTTCTGTTAGTGAAACTTTGAAACCCAGGACTATGGACAGGTCCCAGGTTCCCAATCTTATGACTAAATTTTATTCATTGCAAGCTAAAGAAAGGCTACAAAACAACCATGCCCATTCCATTTATGACAGCAGTGATCATATTCTAAGAGGTTGGTATGGCAAGCAAGCTATTGTCTTCAATGTAAGCTTCCAGGCCTTGCTTATAACCTGTAATAGAGTTAATTGAAAATTTCACTATTTTTCCCAAATAATTATATTTCGGATAAGCCCATGTAGATAAAGTTTTAAAAGCAGCAAAAGACAAGAGTTGTCTTAGTCTTGGTCTGTAAAATGGGTATTACAACCTGTATTGCTGGGGTAGTAACATTTAAAAGAAATTCTTGACTTTATAACAAAAAAAAAAGTATCAAACTAGCTAACGGACCTGCTTAGCATGCAAGATTCTGATCTTCAATTCATTTTTTTATTCCACATTACATTTTTATTGAAATTCTATAAACAGTACAGACATTATGAATAATGGGCCAGATCCAGAACCACGCTTGTGAGTGAATTCACATGTGGCGCAGATGTAAAATCGCTTTTTGGTAAGTACTGCGCATGCGCACCATAGAAAATATGCTCAGTAGCGTAGCGTAATTGTGAACGTATGGGCCATTCACATATGTGTCACGTAAACACTTGGGCGTGCCAATTTTACGTGAGTCTAAAATACGTCTGAAATACGTTAAGTAGGCAGGGGTTTGTATTTAAAGTGTACAGTATGGGCGTTCTTAGCTGCGTAAATACGTGTTGGCCATACAGACGTGTGCGGATCACTGCGGTTACGTTGGCAAAAGTTAAGGTAGAGTTTGAAAAGCGTACCTTGACAAAATACGTACATTCAAGGGGTGTGCCTAGGGGAGTGTATAGAAGGTACGCACGCGAAAATACGCTACGCGAGTAAATGTACGTCAAACTTAGTTCTGGATCTACCCCAATGTCCTTTGGGTAACAATGAACAACTTACAATAATATAAAAGCGGTATAACAAGCGAACAAAAAATAAAAAGGAAAAAGAAAAGAAACAGAAGGACAAAAAAGAACTAAGGAAAGAAAAACTAGGAGAAGAGTGAAGGAAGATAAAAAAAGGGGGAGGAAGAGAGAAGCAAGAATTACAGATACTGGGAACAAATATTGGCTAGTGTTCACATAGAGACTGCTAACTGAGGCAATAAATAGGCGAATGGACCCTTGAATAGGAGCCTTGACCAAAATATATACATATCAAGCCTAACCTTTTATGGAGAAAGGGAACCATTAGAAGGCAATATATCTATAGAAGATTCGGAATCCAAGGAATTGGGCATTTTAGGGGATTCACAGCTGACCAGAGAATCGCCAGGGATATTAGCAATGGTTAGCACCACATATTCCAGGAAAACCATTTAATTAGGGTGGAGGTGGCCTCGGCTGAATATAGAGTATCAAGGGTTTCCATTTTATAGTTAAAATTTATTTACCTTATCTACAGAGGGCGGTAATGGAGATTTCTATGCCTGGCTGATTTATGCTTTTTCTGCTAACAAAATATGACCTAGAACTAGAGCTGGGCGATTAATCAAATTAATTCGATTAATTAGTGATTTTAAATTTTGGCGATTTTAATTTTGGCCAAAATCGTAAATTCGTATTTTCACCCGTCACCCCCTTTACTCACCTCAGCGCCGCAGCAGAGTCCGTGACTGATTCTCTCCACCGCAGCATCTCCTCTCTGATCATCAGAAGAGATGCTGCGGATAGAGGCAGTCAAGTCAC
>WWET01006543.1:20438-35882 GCA_011038615.1 Limnodynastes dumerilii
TAAGCTCTCTGGTATATCCTTGTGATATTCATTTTAAATCTGTAATTGTCTATTGTCAGCAGAGATTGATTGTACCTCAATGATAATATTCTGCCCACTGAAGAGCTTTCATGACTCCGTGTCTGAAAGATGCAGGTAAATTTAAGGCTGATAAGCTGACTTGTAGTGAAAGTGACACTTGATTGGGCAGGTGCCATGACCCCATCCAATCAGGTTCAGCATTCATGCACAATGCTTGTCCATAGCACAGTGAATGCTAGGTGTGTAATGGAAATGAGATAGTTATAACTTTGACAGTTATCCTGTTTGCGCCAAATGTCAACCTACTCTATCCTACAGTATTTATATGTTGACAACTCAGATAGAATATTGTAATGTTGGCACATACTGTAGTCATCATTAAACTATTCCTAACCCCAAACAAAAATTTTACCCGCGCCATAAGGCTAACCCCAAGCCCAATCTTAACCCTAACCCCAATCTTAAATATAGCTCTAAGCCTAACCCAAACCTCAATCCCAACCCTTACCCAAACCATAAGTCTAAAATCAATCCTAAACCAAACCCTAACTGTTTGCTGTAACTGATTACTTACCTCTGGACTACGAATGATGACACTAGAATGGTAGAACACAACTGTTTCGAAGGTCAGTGAAGGGCAGAGCAGATTACAATGAGTAGTGGCATAGGCGAGATGAGAAGAGCAGGACACAGGGGAAAAGCAAGACACAGCGTAGAACAAAGGGTCAGAAGCAGAGGACAGAGAAGACGGACAGAGTAGAGAACATATTGTAGAACAACGGAGGAATGGGACAGAATGGAGAGAGCAGACAGAAGGGTAAGGTAATTTCGACCTAAACTATGACGGGTTTTTGGGGAGTACCATGTTGACCATTTAGTGACACCCTTCTCTACATATTAATTACATGATTTTGACTGTAGAATTGTTACTTTATGATTGTTTAACCAGCGACTGTAACTGGTGACTGCTGTAGGTGTCTTAAATATTAAGAAATTTAGGAATTCTGTTCACTGACAAATGTTGGGACAATCATTACACAAAGTTGACATTTTAATTACTTTTTAATCAATAACTTTCTAGACTTACAGCTCCCATTTCTTCAATATAAGCACTAATTATTTGATCTGGTTATTTTTAAGAGTTCTGCATTTGAACTCCCACAATTAAATTCAGTATATCCATATCTGTTAAGTGAAAGGTACCTTTGCCATCTTGTTATATTCATGCTTCTGATGTCTTCTATCATGCTTTTTGATAATTGTACAGGCTTAGTGTAAGAGATAAGGGAGAAGTACAGAAGTACCAGGATTTACAAATATAATATTAAATTATCTTGCAGTATAAAATGTCTTTATAAATTCCTTAAATATGAGCACACAGAATGTTTATTTAATGGAAGTCAATGGAACTCAGTATGAGTGCTATTACATTTCATTTGTTGCACAAAAATAGACAAAAATACAATGTAGCACATAACCATCAATGAGAGCTTTTATTGGTCTTGATTAATTAAAATATACTATATCATTAGTTGCTATTTGCTTTACTATGTGCAATTTATAAGATCTGCTTTTAAACTGGACAGATGAACAGAAGCTAAGATTCCTTGCTAAAAGCAAAAGGATGTCTATGGCTGACAGCTGTTGTGTTCTTTTCCATGGTAAACTTGACTAAATATAGCATGGCTGCCAATCATTGTATATGTACTTACAAACAGTATTTTTTTACTAGTACTTCAAATAATGTTGTTGTTTAAAAAAAATATTGTAAATAAAATAAAAAAGGATTTGGGAGACAAGCTGATATGCCAGATGCTACATGCTGGTAAGTCAGTAATAGGCCAGACTTCTCTGTGAATTTACATAGTGAGCATAATTCAGGTGAGGTGCATTCTCACAGTTTGCATAGCTGGCTGGCTTGTGATGTATTTTTTACAATTTAACCAGCTAACAATATTACAATGTACACATTAGGTCATATCCGAAAGTGCCCTAACTGCTCCTGATCCACTCTAATCACTCTCATTTCATGTAAGGTCAATCACATAAGCAGCTAAACATCATTTGACAAGTATATAGGTAGAAATTCTACTGTTTATATTAGTGTTCTGTAGTTTACCCTTTACTCACCATTGCTACTTATTTCTCACTGCTTGTGTAAGGTGTCAGCAACACTGTCCATTATTCATGTAGCACCCGTTGTTTTTCCCTGTAGGAAGGAAAGGACAAAAGTATTTAAATATAAAAATCACATTTCCACTTATTTTGTTTGTAATAATACATATACTGGCTGAAAAACAATTGCTCCAGTCAAACCTGTGTGACTTTAATATATATAAAAAAAATCTATGCAACATTTACATTTACTGTAACTTGACCCTAATACTGTGTTTTAAGAAATACAACGTTTGCCCTCACGCAAATCTTTTCTGCTTTTACTACCATGGAATGATTAGATAGACCCCTTGTGCTCATACAAATCTACTCAGAAAGACAACGTTGTGTTGTCCAGTACCGGGAGCTTTTGAATTTGATCCATGGTGGGAACTACAGCCCCAAGTCTGTGACCGACCATGGGCCAGATCCAGAACAACGCCCACGGGCATAAATACGCCTGGCCTAAGCGTAACCTCATAATTATGAAGGTTCAACCGAAAATCATGTGTAGTGTGTATGCAGGCTGATTGCCAATTAAAATGATCTATAGTGTTGTTCATCATTTAAAAACTTGTAGTGTGTATGGGGGCTTAAGCTAGAGCGGCAATCAATGTCCTCTATGTATCATGAAGCATGATATCTAAAAAAAAAATCTGCCATCTTGGACTGGCGTGTACTATGGGGGACACAATGGCTGCGGCTGCTACGGGGCCCGGAGCAGCTGGGAGCTGCTAGCAATATATTTATAAACAGTGCTTAGCACCCATACATGGAGTACAGAGCACTGTTTTAAGCTGTTAACCTCTGATATATGGATATATAGTAGCTGCAAATGATGATGGGCTTAAGATGACTTTTAAATTTAACTTTTTTAAATATTGGTATTTCGAAGTCAAAGTGAAATTCAACTTTTGTTTTATTATCTCCAGGCTTTATATTTTCGCCTACATTTTTGGGTTATACCAGTAAATTATTCCTGGATTGGCTTTATTTTGCCTAAAAAGTATGAGCATTATTCATTAATAGTGTTCACACTGCCACCTTGGCAAAAACCTGGGATTTAAGACCCGGGTTATTGCTGGGGCACATATAAGCCCAGATCCTCAGACCCTGCTCAGACTGCTGCTTTGACCCAGGAAATTCCCGGGTCAGGCACATTCATACTGAACATGGGTCTTCCCCGGCAGAGTCATCACAATGTGTAATTTGTTTACTGTTTTCTGGAAACATTTGTTGCCAGGGCAATATTAAACAAATTACGTCAATCAAGTAGATTATGTGCTACCCAGGTTGAAAAACCCGGGTTGCACTGTTCACACTGGCGGCTACCCAGGTCTGACACGGGAATAACCCTGCAAATGTCCCGAGTCATTAGACCCGGGTTGCAGCAGGTACCCCTGTTCACAATAAGCCCCGAACCGGGTAGTTAGGGCTTGCCCCGGCAATATCCCAGGTTTTTGGCTCAATGTGAACGGGGTATTAGTCATACTTGTTTAGTAGTTGAGGAAAGTTGGATTTTATTATTGTGTGCTATTTTGATTTAGTTACATTTATTACTAGTTACCTGATTTGGACAAGGAGTTAATGATAGTATAGAATTTATAGTCCTTTCACTAACTTGGTTGTGACCAAAAAAAAGCAATGGAAAGATTGTCAAGTTGCATAAACTGAATTGTGCCCTTAGGTTACTTGAAATGCTTAGTGTTATTTTTGTAGTGTGTTGGTCTAATGTGTTAAAAAGCTATGTCGGATGTG
Source organism: Limnodynastes dumerilii (assembly GCA_011038615.1). Taxonomy (NCBI): domain Eukaryota; kingdom Metazoa; phylum Chordata; class Amphibia; order Anura; family Limnodynastidae; genus Limnodynastes; species Limnodynastes dumerilii. The sequence goes on from WWET01006543.1 coordinate 24,372, forward strand.
AGAACCTCCGAGGGTGATTCTGTGATAACATTCTGTTTGAAAATATCTCCTTTTGCTCTTTTATCTTATGTTACTCTTTCCATTCCTTCCATAGACTGCTCTATGTTTCCTTAGAAATAGTTACGGAATACTGATTAGTGCCTTAAAGGATAACTCAACCTGACACCAACCAATCAAGCCAATCGTTATAGAAATTGTAATGTTGGAATGTATTTTCACCATTTATGGTTTCAGTTTAGGGTATAATACCTTGTCCACCCAATGTACTGCTAATGACATCTGATGTTGGATATATGTGACCAATGAATTTTGCATTTATTTCCTAATTGCCTCTGTCTTCTTCTTATGTTTACCAAATATGCTAAACTTTTTATAGCAGGAGCAGTTGATGACTGCTTAGAATACAGCCCGTCTGCCAAACACTTAATGAACTGTGACATATTCATACTAAACTATAAAGGACCTTTAATTAGTGAATCTGTGTTAGCTAAGAACAATAAATGTATGCTGTTTTTCTAATTCTTGGGAACATCAATCAGACACCATTACCTACTGTGCAAGAATGACCTTGAGTGATATTGAGCTGGGGAGGAGAGATGGGAAAGGCCCGAGGTGTTGATAGAGACAATTTTATAACAATGTGACCATGAGATGACTGGATGATCCTAGAAGCTTCACGCTTCCAGCACCATGACAGCTTCTCCCCCTCTGCTGTATTATTCCCTCTTGGCATTTGAATATTTTGAAGTGTCATCAGAACTAGCTCAGAGTTTGCTTGTGCGACCTGCCATTTTAATTCAGAAACAATGTAGCTTCTTTCCCTTAAAATGTCTTGTTCATGCAAGTTTTCGAGTCATGGCAAATGATTGCCTCTTGAGAGAAAAAATATAATTTTTTTTAAGTAAATCCACCCTTACTTATAGCTATACATACTATAAGAATACTGCTCCTCTAATATAGATAACTAATTGTGTTTTACAACTCTCATTTTTGTTTTAAGTCTATTTTGATACATTGGATCGGTTATAGGGATGTTTACATTGTCTATCTGATTTTTGTAGCAGGTGTAAAATTCCACTTCCAGCTGTTTTAGGGACTAAAATATGCTATAAACAGAAGACATGACAAATATTTCTTAATGCTGATAAATTCCTTGGAAAATATTATTGCACCTGGACTCATTTTCCCACTTAGATTCATGTTTCTTATTAATGTCTGCTTAGAGAGAGATACTTTACATATTGGGCCTGATCCAGACTTACCCTGGCACTGTATTCCGTGCTCCAAACGCAGTGCCAGCGGGGATCTGATATTGAAACCACTATTATAAAGTGTGTGTAAAGCTGAAATGAGCTGGTATGTCTTTACACAAGCTCTATTCCAGTTAATAATACATAATTAATTATTGTACATTATTGTAATAATGTATGTGGTTTACATAATTTACTAACAGTTTAAGAAGGATTCTATTATAGCCATCCAGTGATTCCATTTCTCACAAAGCCCTCCTGTCATAGTCAGTGTTAATGACATATTAATATTCTTTTATCATACTTTCATCGCAACAAGCGATATTCCTCCGCTGCACTTCCACCGCTGCTATCACCGGGGCTAGGGTTAGGGTTAGAGTTAGGGTCAGGCTGCAGGAGAGGGATGGTTGGGGTCAGGCTGCAGGGGAGGGAGGGTTAGGGTCAGGCTGTAGGAAATGGTGACTTAGGGTCAGGATGCAATTAAGGGAGGGTTAGGGTCAGGCTGCCAGGAAGGGAGGGTTAGGGTAGTGAGAGGGGAGAGTTAAGGTTAGGGAAAGGAGTGGGGGACTATTTTTTTTTCAGACCATGGAGCTTTCAGTGCTCCGTGGATCGATTGCAATATGCAATCTAAATCCCAGCCAGTTCACAACTGGCTGGTAGGATTCTGAATTTTCGCAAAATCAGATTTTCTTTGCAGGGACCCACACCCAAAAAACGAGGTCATATTAGATTTGGTACTTAAAAATGGTGACAGAATCTCAGTGTGGCTGAGAACCTAGGATCCAGTGATCATCAAGCAATATGGTTTAATATAATGACTAAGAGACACACAAAAACCAGGGGCCAGATCCAGACCTACGTTCTATTTACAATTTAACGCGTAGCGTAATTACTATGCACTCCCCTAGGGGCACCCGTCACTCGTATGTACTTTGGCTGTTTTACGCTTTTCGAAGCCTACCTTAACTTTTCAAAGCATAACTTCTGTTGGCTGTAATGGCTGCACGTACTTACGCGCCTAAGCACGCCCATACTGTACAATTTAAATGGCCCACCCCACCTCCATTGCATAATTACGGGTGTCATATGGGTGGCAAGACCCTTCGTCCGTAGTTACGCTGTTGATCGTAGGCTGATAAGTACGTTCAGAGTTACAGGTCGTAACATCTGCCACGCATATGCGCAGAGCATAAATACACTAGCGGTTGTAGCTCTGGATCTGGCCCAAGGGTGCTAGACTTTAGGAAGGCAGATTTTGTGGAAATGGGGAAATGTGTAAGTGATTCTTTGGCAGAGTGGAGGCACATGAAAGGAGTACAGGAGCAGTGGGGAAATTTAAAAAATGCATTATTGACAGCAACAGACCTTTGTATAAGAAAGGTTAGGAAAAACCCCAGAAAAAGAAAGCCAATGTGGTTTACAAAGGTTTTCATTTCGGAATTGTAAGAAAACTCTAAATAATGATGACAGGGAGGAGTATTTTGCAAGGCAGAAGAAGGCTAAAAAGGTTATCAGGCCAGCAAAGGCACAAACTGAAGAAAAGATGGCCCACTTGGTACGAAACGGGACAAAAGCTTTTTTATATAAATGAAAGGCAAAAAACTAAAGATGGTACAGTAAGGCTCAAAACGGAGAGTGGGAGTCTTTTTGAGGATGCAAGGGCTGTGGAAGATCATCTTAACCAGTATTTCTGTTCAGCATTCACAAAAGAAAGAGAGGGGAAGGGACCACTTTTAAATGGGAAGACTATTAATACAAAGGAGGCAATTACTACTACTTTAACTGAGGAGCAGGTATTAAAAAAAAACCTCTCAAAGCTGTAAGTGGACAAATCAATAGGACCAGATGGGATACATCCTAGGATACTAAAAGAGCTTGGAGGGGTGCTGGCAAAACAATTAACTGAATTATTCAACCAGTCACTAACAATGGATGATTCCAGAGGACTGGAAAATAGCAAATGTCGTCCCTCTGCATATAAGTGGAAGTAGGGAAGAAACGGTAAACTACCGACCAGTGAGTTTAACATCAGTAGTAGGGAAATTTATGGAAACACTGTTAAAGGAACAAATTGTACAGTATCTTAAATCCAGTAATTTACAGGATCCCAAGCAGCATGGATTCACTAGGGAAATATCATGTCAAACAAATCTTATTGAATTTTTTGACTGAGTCAGTAAAGTATTAGATAAAGGGGGAAACTGTTAAATAAGCTGAAAACTTTGGGATTGGACTTTATATAGTTGCATGGATACAATCTGGATTACATGATAGACAACAGAGGGTTGTAGTATATGGAATCCCTTCTGGGGATGGTTAGGTAACCAAAGGAGTACCCAACGGTTCTGTACTTGGATCAAAGCTATTTAATATTTTTATAGGTGATATTGCCTGTGGTATCGAGGGGAAAATATGCCTTTTTTGCAGATGACACAAAAATATGTAACAGGGTAGATATGCCAGGAGGGGTACACAAACTAAGGGATAATCTAGGTAGACTGGAGAAATGGTCAAGAGTGTAGCAACTGCAGTTTAATGCCAAAAATGCAAAATCGTGCACTTGGGGCACAAAAACCCAAATGCTCAATATATTATTAATAGCACTACATTAGAAACTACTGAAGAGGAAAGCGAGGAGTCATCATCATTTCATGTGACTTAAAGGTAGCCAAGCAATGTAACAAAGCAATGAGAAAGGGAAGTCAGATGCTTGGTTGCATAGGGAAAGGAATTAGTAACAGAAAGAGAGAAGTAGTGATACCCATTTATAGATGGTTGGTACAACTTCACCTAGAATACTGTGTTCATTTCTGGAGGCCATATCTCCAGAAAGACATAAATACATTAGAGACTGTGCAAAGAAGAGCAACTAAAATGGTCCATGACCTGTGTCACAAAACATACCAAGAAAGGCTAGTGGAACTAAACATGTATAGCTTGGAACAGAAAAGGGAGAGGGGGATATGATAGCAGCTTTCAAAAATATCAAGGGTTGTGATCAGCTAGAGGAGGATGGCATTTTTCAAAGGAAGAGGTGTAATAGAACACGAGAACATGAATGTAAACTGGAGGGTGGTAGATTCAGAGGAAATGTGCGGAAAAATGACTTCACTGAAAGGGTGATAGATAAGTGGAATATCCTCCCATATAAGGTGGTTGAGGCAAGCACAGTCGAACAGTTTTAACGTGTTTGGGATAAATATAAAGATATCCTAAATCTCAAACTAAATTGAGGGTAAATAGGGCCTAGTATAGTTTTAAATAAACAACTGGGCAGACTGGATGGGCCATGTGTCTCTTATCTGCCGTCACTTTCTATGTTTCTATGTTAATAATACAGGAAATGAAGACTGTTACCCTGTAAGTACTGTGCAGGGTTTAGACTGGTTCTGTGTCATCTCCAAACCTCTAATATAACCCACATATAATAAATGGGTCTAGAGATGGCACACCATATAAAATACATGTGGGGTATATTATGGGTCTGGAAATGACATACTATATATACTATATATAAATCACAAATATTATAGTATGGGTCATAACTAAACCCCCTAATAAATCCCCACATGTACTTTACGTAGTGTGCCATGTCCAGACCCCTAATAATCCCACATGTGTCACGAGCATTGGAACCCCCCCTTTCAAAACCCTGTGTCTGCCACTGCCCCTCACTCTTACAGAAAAACGCTCCAAGGACCCTAACTTAACTGGGGACAGTGCAGAATTCTGTATAGTACGTAAGGGCTGAAGTCAGAACTATCCCTTTCCCCTCCCACAGAGTAGTAGTGCTTCTGCTCTGTGAAGCATCCCAGCCCGTCGTCTGACATATATGCAGAATGGAATTCTGGATACCAAGGACACGTGTCGCTTTTCAAAAGGTAATGTAATTCTGGATCTGGTCCTATGTTCCTCATAAAATAATAGACTAAGTAAATCAAACTTTTTACATGTATGCGTTTTGGAAATAAGACTCTTGACCAGCTCCACTTAATTCTAAATAACACAGTTCAAATAATGGGACATTATAGACATTTATGAAAACTTAATGACTTGTCATATCAGTCTTAGCTAGTATGTGAAAACAGTGACAGCAGGCAGGGCCAGAGACGCTGTGTGGTAGTAGTTGGAACGTACAGGGGGTCAGAAGACCTCTCTGGGTTAGAAGTAATATGCTTCATTAAGGAGGTGAGATGCACTTTGATCCTCCACACATGTGCTGCTTTGGTAATTTTGTCATTACCACTAATCAGTCCTCTGGAGGTTGATGGGGAGGGTGGAGGAATGAAGACTCATGACTTATTGGTTACCATGGTAACCACTTTATATTTTTCTCCCCAGTTAAATTAGTGGAGAAATGCAATTACTGGACTGTCAGTAGGAGAGGGAACGGAGCAGTTCCCATGTCGAGAGAGAGGTCATCATGTGAGTGGGGACATAGAGAAACGGTAATGGGGGCCAAGCCCTTTCTACTCCTCTGCTAAGCTGTGGTCTGTCTAGCACTCACTTAGAGACTTAACCATTTCACCGCCAGATTTTCTGTATTACATATGCAGTACATTTTGCACATCTAGCATACCAAATACAAGAAATGTCGGCTGCATGATATAGATTTGATTCTGACTCTTTAGGCAGAAACAAAAGGTCTCCATACCAAGCAATATAGGGCACAGTGGACGTGATCCAGACCTGACAGTACGCCTGATGGAGTACCGCATGTCTGCGCTCTTTTGCACTTTGTTTGCCCAGAAAAAATGTGCATGCAATTGTGACAATCAAGACCTAACTGCAGCAATCACTTGTGTTTGGATGGGCATTTTGTGAAGGGAAGGGGTAGCTAAACAGTTAATGTACAGTTAGGATGTACTCCTGCAATTGAACTGATCCAAAACAAATATAAAAACTTTTATTTTAAGTTTTTTTGAAAATATGTATACGTTTAATGCATTCACATTGTTAGTAAGCAGAAACCATCACATTACAAACATCATAATCTCTATAAATTACTGTGAAGTGTCCTGCACTTGCATTTGGATCACTGGGGAAAGAGAATGATAGGTGAATGTAGTTGCATTCTGATTGGCTTTACTGTTCTTGCCTTGGGATCCAGAGCTACAGTTGCAAGCTGTCAGCATCCTGCGTAGACCTCCCATTATATGTCTTTGAGTGTGGAATGTAGGTAGGATGCATTGGTTTTTGCGCTCTGGGGGCCTTATTCATTAAACGCGATTTTACTAAAATCACGTGATTTTGAGCTTCAAAATCGCCAAAGGCGATTCACTAAGCTAAAAATCATGTGATTTTAGTAATTTTTTAATCGCGGGTCCGAAAATCGCGGTCCCGACTTTTTTCTATTACAAACATACAATGTTTGTAATTCACTAAATGCAATTTCACCGAATTGCGGTGAAATCGCATTGAAATAAAAAAACATAAATTCACCTCTATAGAGGTGCGAAACAGTAGAGCTCTACTGTTAATTTCTTCATCTTCATAATGTAACCAGCGCCCCCTACTGGTGGGAGGTTAGTGTGAATTCGTCGCGATCAAGGTGAGGAGCTGTCATTGTCCTCTCCAGCCCAGAAGACATCGAAAGAAAAAAGAAAAAGACTTCAGATAAAGGAAAATTGAAGGCTCCCAAGATGCGGACAGCTAATGGTGAGTTATAAATTTTTTTTAATATTATTATACACATGTACCACTTTGTTTTATGCACTTAGATTAGGAAAGATGACCTCCTAAGGTAAGTGCATACACGTAGGGGGTAATGTTAGTTAGGTTTAATAATTTTTTTTACATATGTAACTCTTTATTAGATTTTTTAAAGGGTTATTTTATTTGTTTAATTTTTTTTTTTTTTTTTTACACACACTGTGCAAGCAGTTCTGCTTGGCTACAAGTGTAGCCACGCTGTAAACAAAGAATTACAAGGATCACCTTTGCTGATCCTTGTAATTTTTTTTTTTTTACACAGACGCGACACGCAGTTCAGCATTGATACAATTGTATCCATGCTGTAACCAAAGAATTACAACGATCACCTTTGCTGATCCTTGTAATTCAATGACTACAGCATGCCTGCACTTTGCAGACATGCAGAACTTTGGATTTTTTTAATACACGCGATATGCCGCCATTAGTTAAAGGGCTAATCGCGGTGAATTTTTTATTAAAATCACTGCGATTAAGCCCTAAAAACATGGCGGCACATCGCCTGTGTTTGAAAAAATCGCATCAATATCGTGCGTTAGTGAATTTGGACAAAAAAAAAAAATTGCGGCAATATCGCCGCGATGCCCCGTGATGTGATTTGTCACTAAAATATCGTCTTTAGTGAATAAGGCCCTGGGGCCGGATTTACTAATGGGTGATTTAAATCACCCTTAAAAATCGCTGAACATCCCTGTAGTTTGTCAGCAATTTTTATTTTAATTCCCGAATTTACTAAGGGGCAAGTTTCCCCTGTCGATTTTAAAACTACAGCGATGTTTGGCAATTTTGTAAGGGTTTATTCGCTGTGAATAAGCTTGTAATTGTGGCAAATTAACCCTTACAAAATCACCACACATGGTGCCCATTAGTAAAATAAACGTTAAAAATGTTTAAATGTATTAAAAATAAGTGAAAAAAGTCCCTGTTAATACAAAAAAAACCCTTGCCGCAGCATGCTATTAACCCTTAGCATACTGTGGCATCTAGGACTATAAGGCATTCCCTTGTATTCCAGGGCATGCTGTGCCTTATAGTACCCTAAGCAGCAGCAAGCCAAGGATTAATGGCATGCTGCCGCAACCACAATGTGCACCAGTCACATTATAACACATACATTGCCCCTCCGTTTTAATAAATACTGAACTGTCCCCTCCGTCCTGAATAAATATAAACACTGTCCCCTCCGAAATGAATACATTACACACATGTTCCTCATTCAAAATAAATTAAATATATGTCACTCCATCCATATTTAATAGTGAAAATGTGCCCTTGTGTTTAATAAATAAATAATTCGCCTCCCTGTACTTTATAAATATTTATGTGTTCCCCCTCGCATGTTGCTCATACATACAGTATATATTCCATTAGTTAGAAAAAAAACTGTTTCAAAAGTTACCATTTTCAAAACATATTTTACAAATGTATCAATATTATTATTACTCACAGTTCTGAAGGCTTGATTGTAGTCCGGCAGGATTTTCTTCTTGTGGCTTGTCCTCCGGACAGGTCCTCGCTCCTTGGTGTCCCTCCGGCGAATGACAGGGCTCATTACAGGGCTTATATTTATACCCTTCAGGTCCCGGGAGTTGCCGTCCGAGGGTATAAATATAAGTGCTATTTAGTTGTACCCATTCTACAGCGAGTTTACATCTCGCACCTTAGTAAATCTGAGATTTGTATCTCATGAATGAAAAATCGTCAGAGATAGCTCAACAACAGCGATTTAGAAAAAAACCATTTGTTAGGAAAATCACCTTTAGTAAATCAGAGAGCCTATGTGTCAGCACAGCCATTAACAGTAGATTTAGATAAGCACTGTAGCTATATTGGGTTCAGCCTGATAGGGTCAAAGCACCTTCTGCAAGTCAGTTTATAACTAGTATTTATACTCAGGATATTTGTGGCAAATCGTAAAAAGTATGTACCGTAGCAACCATGATGGGAAGAGTTAAGGCTCCCACGGCAAACCATTAATTACTTAATTAGTAACAAGTAAACACTAGTCTGTAACTTATTATTCCATAGTCTGGCTCTATATAAAAAAGACAAGTGGTCTTATATTAGTTACTTTTTTATAACACCTTTAATCCATTTTTACTGCATCATTCTAAATTGCTTTATATTTATAGATGTCAAAATCGCATAGGCTGTATAACTAAGTGTGCTGTTGTTTTCTATCCTTTTCAATACATAAACATAGGTACTTCCATTTCAGAGAGAGGCTTTGTTGTACAGCTTACAAATATATAGCAGAGGACAACTTCCACTTGTACTAAATAAAAAAGAGTAAAGATTATTCAGAATGCATTATACCCACTTAAGTTTTGGGTTACTGAAAAAAGGTTCTCCCTTATCAAACACTGGCAGTACGACAGAATATGCATGACAAATATATTACATGGTGATGAGACATGAGAGAGACACAGTATATCTACACAGATGGCAGATGCAATACATGGCCAAAACATATTCTGCGATTTTGCTGTGTTGTACCAATAATTTGTGTTTATTTTGATATGAATGCACACTGGTCCCGATCCAGTTCTGAGCATACGCCAGCAGGCATGATGTATTTTTCTGTGATTTGCTAATGCACATGCTCAGAAGCCAGACTCACACATAAAGGGCTAGATTTACTAAGCTGCAGGTTTGGAAAAGTGGAGATGTTGCCCATAGCAACCAATCAGATTTTAGCTGACATTCTCTATGTAAAAGCAAAGTGAGAGCTGGAATCCGATTGGTTGCTATAAGCAACATCTCCACTTTCCCAAACTCGCAGCTTAGTAAATCTGGCCCATGGTATGTATTCAAACCCCAATGTAAATGGCGGAATATTGTCTTGCTTGCTTAAGGGTATTCCATGGATGTGTGTGGGTGGAGCACGTAGGTAATAAACTGGGCGTACCCTTGTTACTACACCTGATCCAATTCAGAGCACGCCTGAACGTGCACTCCACATATGTTAAAACATTTGCATTTGCAAATTGAACACGTATCCTCATGGCATATGAAATCTAAAGTTTAAACACTTCCACGTACTTGGATATGTTAAATATCAAACCCTCCCCCCATATTTTATATTTTAAAAATATTTTTTTTTTAACATTTCTTTTATATCATAATGATCATGTTTCAGCCAAACTCTAGCATTACAATAAATTTTCACATTTTATATCGCACCATTGAATATGTTTGGAATGCAATAAATGTTTTTGCATTTTTTTTTTAAGATTTTTGCATTTTTTTTTAATAAGCTGCCATTTATATCATCTTAGAAATCATAAAGTAAAAAAAAAATCTCACTACACAAGCTAATGGATGTGACTGTGCATGTATTACAACCGCATAAGTGTCATTACCATTGAGGGTATGTGTAAGTAAGTACATTCAAATATGACTGACAATAGTGCAAAGTGCCTTCACATATTGCCATTGACTTCTTAAACTTTATTTGACCTCTACTCTGCACATGTTCTTCATTAACATTAAAACTTTATCCTGCACACCTTCACTACCATATAAAGGCCTATAGCTTGCACTCATTTCTAAAATCATTTTGATCAACACACTGCACACGTTACTAAGAGAATTGTTAGCAATAAAATATAGAGTAGCAATAGTCTGCTTACGTTACACAAAAGTAACTAGCCAATCCAAAATTCATAACTGATATTGACATTACAAGGCCCAATCCAAGGGGGTTTTGCCTGATTAGACCATAATTCTTGAGCATTCTTCCCAGTCAACCGTAAAGAAAAAAAAAGGTTAAAAAAAACCCTTCTTTTTTTGACAGAGTGTTTGTGGTTACTTTTTAAGTATTATATATAAAAAAAAACATGTTTAATGACTTAGGGGTCTATTTTCCTATGAGATCATTTTTTAATGAACGATGCTGATCCAGGTTTACTTCTCCTCGCAGCGAGCCTGGCAGCATTGTTCATTAAATTTACTATTATTCACCCTACCTGCAAGGTCCTGCGAGGTCCCACGATGATGTCTCCGCTCATCGCAGGACATTTCATTCATATGAAGTATGAATAAAGTCCTGCGCATGGGCAGAGACTCTGTTTCCTCACTTAGAAAATTTCAGGTCCAGATATGAAAAAACACTGTGCATGCGCATTGTCTTCATATCTGGTCGGAGTCCGACGCTTCTCCCAAATGGGTAAGTTTTGCTATTTTTTTTACATTTTTTAACAGTTTTATATATTATAGGTGTATTTATTAAATGTTTACATAAAAATATAATTAACTTTTTTTTTTTACAGTTTAACACATAGCGGTATTCCAGTAGTGTCCCCATACATACCCCCCTTTTTCCTCCCCCTAAAAACAGCTATTAGGGGGAGGAAAAGAGGGGTATATGGGGACATCACTGGAGAGATAACCCCTAACGCCAGCCTGAGCTGACGTTAGTTTTATGCCTGGAGCGGAGTGTAAACCTCCGCTCCGAGGCTTTGTAAATATAAGGAAGCGCCGGCCCGCTCTGAAATGAACGGGCCAGCGGAGACCCCCGATAGTAACATGGATCGCCATGGAAACTACT
>WWET01006543.1:44128-56103 GCA_011038615.1 Limnodynastes dumerilii
CACTATGTGTCTGCACATAAATAAAAAGGAGGTTTTGTTCACAATATAGCTATATTGGGTTAAGCTCACCTGCCCAGCGTCAAGGCACCTCCTGTAGGTGAGTCCCTATCCATTTGCTATATGTGTACACAGGAGGTCTCTGTTAAGACACTACCTGCTTTTCTTTTGCTACTGTTTAGTTTCATTTGGGAGTCTGACCACTCCACAAACATGGCCGCTGCAGGCTATTCAAATGCAGGTAGTGTCTTAACAGAGACCTCCTGTGTACACATATAGCAAATGGATAGGGACTCACGTACAGGAGGTGCCTTGACGCTGGGCAGGTGAGCTTAACCCAATATAGCTATATTGTGAACTAAACCTACTTTTTATTTATGTGCTGACACATAGTGTTATTTAATGTATGTTTGGAGCGCCAGACCTCTTTTGTTCCTTGTTTTTACTAGAAATGGGGGCAGGGTTTGTTTATGCAAATTGTGTCATCAAGTCCTGTCTTGCCCCTAGCAACACTAGGAATAGTAGTGTTGCTAGGCAGGGGGGCGGGACTTGAGGCCGTGGTTTGCCCAAATTTTGGGAGTCTCCCAGATATTCCAGAAGAGTCTGCAACCCTGCACACATCTGGCAGCTGCTTAGAAGGAAGTGAGTTAAACTTTTGGAAAGTTCCAGAAATGCTCAGCATGGTTTACATACAAAGGACTGATTGCTTACTATAAACATCTGAAGTTGACAGCTTTACACTGCTGCCAGACTGGCAGTGAGAGACAATGGCTTTGGGGTCATTGGCAATGATTCTCACAGCCTTCCAGGGGCAGCGACAGCGATGGCACTTAGCTGTCAAATACTGCTTGAAAATATAAGTAGGTGGGATGCAGCCCCTCAGCCGATGCCTATACATACACACCACATATTAAACAGGATTTCCATCTGTTTCTTTGCTCTGGGAGATCTCGGAGGAAAAAATAGATGCCGGTATGGGGACGGGGCTTAATGAAACAATTTATGCAAAATGCAACCCTGAAGCCCCGTCCCTCACCATCAATACTGTGATTCATAGTCTTCCTGGGGAGGAGTCTCCTGTAAATGCCCCATGTGTGATGGGTGTGACCTTCCCATGACACTCAGGAGAAACATACCCTATAACTTAGCTCTATAATAAACACACCAACAAATTATTGGGAACTATTACATTTTATTAAGTTAATTAAGGAGCTTTGTAAAGCCAATAAATTTGATGGGGGCCAAGAAAGCAGGTTATGCACGTGATTATGATCAGCATATGTAAATCACATTAATCATAACATAACATACATTGTAAATATTTAAATACTTCATTTGAATAACCTTATCCACAACTGACATTAAAACAAAACAAACAAAACCCTCAATACAGTACTTCATTTAAACACCATGGGGGACCGTCCATAGAGACATGTCCACAACTTTGGGTAACAAACAAAAACAGCGAGATTAACAAATCCAATCAAAAGAGGGTTACCTCTTGTAACCCTGAGAAATGCCAAACTGTCAAAAAACCTTAACTACCATTAGCTAACATATAAGTAATTAAACAGCTAAGCAACTAAAGAACAACCTGCTTTCCGCTAAACACAAAGAGACCTACCCCTTATGCACCCTGACTATCCCAAATTCGACAAAACACTTTAAGGGCGGGAGGGAGGGTGAATCCAGCAGGAAAAAAGAGGCAGGCTAAGGATCCAAACTGGTTTTTATTAAACACAGAGGCCCAGCTCCTCTCACTTCCACTGGTCCAATGAAACAGATCAACAAGGTGAGTGACACGATCGGCTCAAACCAAGGAGTTTACTTTTGCTCTGGCTAAATTTTTTAACCCTCTGCTTCTCTGAATTCCAGGAGAGTCAGGACCCTGATATACTCCCATAGATAATGTGTGATGCACACAAATATATACCCTCTTAATCGTTTCAAGCCTTGTGCTTGCATCTAATATGGAAATAATATAGATCTGTGGGAGACTGCATTGTGTTTCACAACAAACATTTAACTTCAATACATGCATTAATCTCCTTACTATGATAAATGTAAATGCACAGGATTCGGGTACATGGGGCATAATTAATTTGACAGAGTTATGTGTTTCACTGATCTGCTATGAATCTTAATGAAATTTTACCCTGTCCTTATAAAGCATAATATACTTATTTTTCTTTAATTTAAACAGAAGCACATAGCTAATACTGTAAAGGAATCAACCCTCTTTTTGCATAGAAGAAATGTTATGAGTGGGAGCTAGTAACATAATTAGATCACTGTGCAAAATAAGCAGTCACAGCAGTATATAGTGGTAGTGTAGGTCGCAGGGCAGCACATGCAATCACAGCACAGTATGAAGGATATGAGGGAAAAAAGTATTATCTTATCATTTCCATTTCAGTAGTGCCAAGATACCAACTATAAAAGCATACAAAACATCAAAAGTATTATTAGGGCTGAACCCTTTTGCAATAAATAAATTCCCTAATGTTTATCTATTTGATATAGTTTATTGGAATAATTTGACAAATAGCCTAAGCATATTGGTCATTTACGTCCGATTTTCTTTGGTTTGCATCTCATTTCTTAAATCCTTAAACCCCCTGTAAAAATACATAAAGCTGATAAGAATAAAATAAATGGTCTGTGTTGGCAAGGAGAAGTGTTCTGTCTCTATAGAAACCAAACTCCAAGGTGTAAGAGAAGGCAGTTGAATCTTAGGTGAGACAAAGAAAAATGATCAATAACAATAGTAGAACATACAAAAAAACACAAGAAAACTACAGACATTGGAGAATATTCCCTTAACTTCTGTTTATATTAGCCAGTCACCCTCTCTCAGGATACGTTACTCAAAATGTACCTTATCATTGCCCTAAATTAGAAAAGGAATGCCTTCAGCAGAATATCCAGTGATTTTCTTATATAATTATTAGGAAGAGTTTGAATAGAAACAGAATGTTGCTGAAATTCTAGCCTGTTTTTGTGTTTGCTTTATTTAGCACTACTGACTACTCTGCACTCTGCTTAGGTCTTGGCTATTAATACCGCCAATAGGTATTCTGTATATAGCGATGGGCTAAGGTTAGCCTGTTAGAAGGGGAAGTTTAGGGTTAGGTTGCGGAACATGGAGGGTTAAGGCTAATTAAGGATACTTTTTTTTACTGTACCTGTCATTGGAATTTTTCAAAAATTTGCCAGGCGCTATCATGACGCTTACTTGCTGGAGACATCTTGTGGTAGTATTGCCTTCTTTGCTTTACGGTATTGATGTGGTTAATCGCCAATCAGCCTTTCTAAGTGGCAAACCACATCAACCATTTTTAAGATGTAAAATATCCTTATATAATTTATTTAATTGCTTTACTATAATATACTATAATAATATAGGGCTAGATTCACACCTAAGAAGCTGATGCTTGTGTAGTCATAGTTCCCCTGATCTGCTATCTGTTTAGTGAATGTTTCCTCATGATGGGCCAGATCCTGAGCTAAGTACGCTAGTGTATTTACGCTAGCCGATGACGTATAATCGTCCATTAGTATTTACAGCGCATGCGCGGCAGATATTACGCCACGTCATTCCTAACGTATGTACCATCAGCGTAAATACGAACAAAGGGGTGGGGACATCAATACGATACACGTAATTACGCTTTGGAGGCGGAGGGAGCCATTTAAATTTGACAGTATGGGCTGGGTTTGGCCGTCACATACATAAATCCCATATGTATGTCAGTACTTACGCTAGGAAAAGTTAAGGTTAAGGGTTTGGGCAGCGTAAAATGGCCAGAGTACGTACGACCAAGGGGAGTGCCTAGGGAAGTGCATAGTAATTACGCTAGCGTAAATATGCTACGCGTTGTAACGTAACTAGCCCATAGGTCTGGATTTACCCCGATTCATCTAAACTTACTACCCTCTAGTTTCAATGGATACCCTTATGTTCTATTAGCTTCTTCCGCTTCCCTCCTGTATCTTGTTCAATCTTGTTTGAAAGTATCTGTCATATACTTTCCACCCTTCTCTGTATCAAGCCTAAAGCTGGCCACACACTAGAGTGACTATCGGCCCGATTGGACAAAATACTGTAGTAGTGTGGGGTGCCGAGAGTGTGTGGTTACGAAAAACAAACGATAATCATCTTTGAGAGGTCAGTGGTAGATAATCACATCTCTCAGAATTCCCGATTGATTATCGTTTCTCGGGTCAGATATCACACTGGGTTTGGTCATTTCAGAAAATTGTTGAATATTTTCACAGATTTTTTTCTTCTGATGCTAAATGCTATAAGCCTTATGGACGTGACAATGTAAAACTACAAATCTTGTAACAGCAGGTTCCGGTGTATTGCACCGGATACACATTCTGCTGACCTCCTTTTTACAGAGGCAACGATGGACATGAAAAGACCTTGGATGATTCTACGAGTTTTCTTTAGTTTCAGCTAATGGAGCCAACAAGTACAGATTAGAGGATGTTTATACAAAATTCCTTTGGATGTCAGTTTATGTAATATGCAGAAATTTGTTTATTTAATTTATTAATAGGTTTTCATATAGCGCTAGCAAATTATATTGCGCTTCACATTTATACTTTTTTGTATATACACATATATATGTATGTGTATGTATATCAAAGCAAAATCAATTAAACAAACGTCTGTATATCAAAGTTCCATCCACTATCCACACATTTTTAACCCTGTACCTGGAGTCACTTTACCTGTGCTGAATCTTTTAATGTTTAAGTCCCAAGTACAGGAAATTCACCAACATCAACAACAAACAGCACAATAGAAGCAGAATTCACAATAGCCTACAGGAAATGAGTCTTTTACATCCTTCCTGTTTCAGGCGGCCACCTCCATGGGTCAATCGCCCTCTGCACTGCCTTTTCTTTAAATCATAAGGCCATAACTGATCAGAATTTCAGATTATAGCATAGTGTGTGCGTAAAGGAGTTTTTATAGCACGATAAAACTGAAAAATTGCACACTTTTTCTTTCAGACAATAATCGCATAGTCTGTGGCACCTATATCAGAACTTTAATGTAGAGGCAAAATTTAGACACATGTCGGAAAAATTATGCTGTGACGATAATGGCTCTAGTGTGTGGCCAGCTCATTTTAGATCCTTTAGTTTTACCAGGTACAATTTGCATGGTTTCTAACATATTTATATCCTTTTGGCCTCCGTAACTGAATTTAAGTTCCGAGTATTTTGCTTTTTTTTACATTAATCTGTAGTTGCCATGGTCTTGATCATTCCTCTACTGTACTTGTATCTTCAGTCATTTAGTTTACCCCACCTGGTGTGTCATCGCATTTAATTAATAGCACTATGCACATTTAATAAAACAATATTATAATTTTCAGTTGAAGCCTCCCATTTTGTCCAGCACCCTCTCCCATTTTGCTCTCCGCTTGTTCAGTTTAAATGTGTATGTACAGAACTGGATGGGGGTGTAAACACGTGATGCTATGTATAGGTCCGCCCCTGCTCGCTCCATCACTTTCCCTCTTATTTTGTAAGCAACCTAACCCCCTCCCCTTCTCTTTTACCTCTGCAGAACTCTAATTATTTTAAAACTCCTCTTCTCTCTATCTTCTTTTTCTTTATGACAACATAAATTTTGGTAAATGAAATACTTCACTTAAAGATAAATGCTTGTTTGTAGTCAGGGCTGCATTTTTTATTTTATTTGTCAACTTAAGAGTGCTTAAGGTTGACTCTAGGGCACTTGGCGTTCTGTCAGCATATTTAACAGTTATAAACAATCAATTGTTTACCTCGCCCACATCTCACAACATCCACACTGAAATAATGACTTGGACAACTGAATGGGATTTAAAAAGGGGCATAGGTTTATTAATTAGATAGATTGTCTATATAATTTAAGGGAGAAACAGGTGTCACTGGTAGTAGTTGGGGATGTCAAGCCCTGGAATCTTAAAGCAACATCTGTCGTCAAATGGTGCCCCCATACCCCAACCAGTCCCCCAACCTCCCAGACCAACATCCCTGGCTCCACCGCTTCAAATGAACACCTCATGATGACGGGAAGCAGAACAGGATCCTGCCATGGGACTGGTGACCTAGCACCACTGATTAACAGATATTTCTCCCCTCATTTCCCCCATCTCTATTGCAAACTCATGCCCTGTTTGAAAAGAAAAAAGACATGATTAGTAAATACATCCTAACAAACAGAGGAGCGAGGAGGGGACCAACAAACGTTGGGAAACACTTTTATACCATCTGTCACTTGACCCTGCCCACCTTTCAGTCCCACTCAAACCACCCCCTTTTCTTTTTCAAATAACTTAGGGCTCTATTTACAAAGTTCCTTTTCATGGGATAATGCCCGTTTTCATGTGAAAACAGGCATTATAGCAGGTAAATGAAATTAATCAAATTTACAAACCATGGATCACCATGGAAAACTTCAGTTTCCATGGCGATCCATGTAAATACCGCCAGCCAGTTCTGCCTGCAGATGCTGGTCCCGACATGAAGACCCTGAACATGCGCAGTATTTTTCATGACGGGATTTGAAGTCCCGAATGAGAGTCACTGCAGGATTTCATTCAAGCTTTGGACCTCACAGGTCATCGTGGGACCTCGCGAGAGGGGTGATAAATTATATGTAGGAAGCAACATTCATTTAAAAATTAAATGATAGGTAAATAGACCCCTTAGCCTCCTGTTGGCTGATGTAGGTAAAGCTCAATCATTTATGTATTGTTCCTCCTGTCTATGCGGCATTTGGTTAATGTTTTTGTTAAATATTCCAGTAGCAGCTCTGAAACAACAACCCTGACTGGTTTAGGCTAGTGCTGGTAGCTTGAAAATAGGGGAGCGTTCATACCTTAGGTCCCTCTCATTTTGGCAAGCTCTGATGCTGGCTGTCATTAAATGTGTGTGTGTAAGGAAACAGGCGTGTTCAAAAATGTTTAACATAAACAATGGGATATCAGTAATGAAGGACCTGATGTAGAGACTGAAAACTAGAGAGGAAAGTAACTCCTGGACAAAAATGTTGATTTCAGGGGAGTCAAATTTCATCTGTTGCAAACAGTATTAGAGTTGAGAGGTGGCGTTTTGCCAGCACAAGTCTAACTAGCAGTGTAAAAGTAAAGCTGGTCAGTATCTGTGTGCAGTAAGCAAAAACAAAGATATATCCTTGCATGCAAAGAATACAATTAACTTGACTCCCCCTGAAATCAACATGGTTTTGCCCAGAAGTAACTTTCCTCTCTTAATTTCAGTCTTTGAATCAGTTCCGAAATGCTCATCTTGACTATCACAGTAAAGTTACCACATTTATTTTGTGGCTGTTGACTAACCTGTTGCTTCATACTTCTGATGACTCCCAAGATTTTTTTTAGCAATTTCTATCAATTTGACCTTTTATACAATAATTAGTTTAAAGTCACAGGTAAACAGTGAGATTAAACTGCTGCTTAATAAATTCACACCACACCGTTTGTATATAATTTCATTTCGAATGTATTGTGGTTATTAGATACAGCTGTGTTGTCCTTCGAGTAAACCTTTTTTGTTTTGAATTGCATATATTCTGCTTATTCTAGTAGTTTTTTTTCTTTTTATCCTTGAATGTATTTAATTGTACAATTTTACATACAATCCAAATGAAACATATTGTTTTGTTTCTTTGTCTTGGAAAAAGAAAGCATTTTAGTAAGGGAAAATGTATGCTTTACTTCAAATGACAAAGAAACAGCAACAGAGTGACGCAAAACATATTGTAATATGCAACAAGTTAACAGCCTTTAAAACTGAAAAAAGCTAAAGGTTTTCTCCCAACATGTGTTTAATAAACGTCTTAAAACTTACCCAGGTTTTACAAAAAAGAGGATATATCTTTGTAATGGTAATTTATTATCCTGAATCCCTAAATTCTTCCCAGTGTAGCAGACAATTCTCCAATCACTTTTACCTGTTGCAACGTATGGCTTTTTCATAAATGTCCTACTAAATTGCACTCCAGAGGATTGACCTGTTTTCTCTTCACACCAACAACTTGCACATGCAGTGTAGTAATTCTCTGTTTCCAGAGGTTTTTTACACAGATAGAAGAGTTTAATCATATGTTGTCACAAGGGGCCTATTTACGGAAAGATGTGGCATTGCGGCGGAACCATATTACTGTATGTTCATCTGGCCTCAGCCATGACATTTCCAACTGGCAGAATGCCATATGTGATACAAAATTTGATTAGCTAACCAATCTAACAGATGTTGGAGCAGATTTTAAGGTGTGTGACCTGCTGATCACCTGGAGTACGTCTATAGATAAGACTGGGTCACAATGTGGAGTAGAAATCACTTCACATTTAGGTTCTATTGCTAATGCGATTTTGAGGATATGGGGGAAATTAAATGTAGTAATGTGGAGAGGGAAGGTAAACCATAGGAGAGTGTCCCTGCCTAAATTCCCTTGGCTATGGGCAGGTGCACAATCCAAAGGTTTACCAGACCTTAGTAATCTATGGGGAAGGGAGAATACATATTTGAACAAAAAAAAAGGAAATGTCACAACTGTCTTTTCCCTGGTTTCCTGAAGTCTACCAGGAGGGGGAAGGGTCACCAGACTCACTCTGACACCTGACTGCTGTCCGAGGTCCCCCAATGTCTGCTGTGCTAGAGCCAGGTGCCTAAGATTGCCTAGATAACAGATAACAGATCCTAGATAACAGACGGATGCACTCCAGGGATGTGGATGATTCTTGCCAGCACTCAGGGCTGGTCCATTGTTGTCCACTCCTTGATATTACCCACATAATTCACAGGGATACTAACGCAGCCAGGACCATAGTGAAATGAAAAGAGACCAATGTTTTTAATCTGAACTATATATGACTATTTTGCAGCATAAAAATTGGTGCAGATATTCCTCACAATAAATGCTAAACTGTTAGAATTGTATTCACTTGCATGCACAGAAATATAGTACTAAATAACACAGAACTGTTCACACGTAACAAGCATAAGCACATACCTGTATTAAATCCCTTTCAAAGTTATTTAATACTGAACTAACTATGCTAACTTTTACATTGTAGAGAGTGTGGGTAAGGAAAAAATATGACACTCAGGCTTTGATCCAGATTTGGGAGCAATTGTACCAAAAGGTGCAAATTGGCACCTAGACAAACCATGTTCCAGTACGAAGGGTGCTAAATAATTTATAAAAATGAGATGCTGGGAAAATACTGGCTGATTAATCTTAGTGATCATAAATACAAAACAGCATTTTTAAAACATCACCTCTTAACACATTTTGTTTGCACATTTAAAATTAGCTTTCAATACATAATACTGCCCAATGGCAAAGTACAGTATTAAGAGTACTATATATACAGTCGTAAGGTTATTTCAAGGAATTGATTAATACAAAATACATTTAGATTTCTTAGATTGCGTTTGCAAAAGTACAATTTTAACTAACTGGTGTTTGTATTATCTGCCCTCAACTGTAATTTGTATTGGGAGCCTGACCCCTCAACATGTATGCTGTATACCTTAGAAATAGAGAACTCTGGTAGATATTTAACGATATTTAATTTGTTTACAATAATAGAGGCTTAGCTATATGAGATACCTTTATAGTGGCAGGGCCCTCAGAAAGGCATTAGATGAATGATTATCTATATTTGGTTGGCAGTAGTAACAAAGTGATACCTCTTCCCACTGCCTGGGCATATCAATAATGATTACAGTCACAACCATTTACAAACACTTAATCCAGGGTTACCGACTCTCCCACAATATCCGGGAGACTCCCAAAATTCATGCAGTTCTGCCGGTATCCCAGAAGAGCAGGCAAATCTCCCATATGTTTTCCCCATAGGTCTCATTACAGCAATTCCTAGTGTTACAAGGGATGGATGGGACTTGATGATGTGATTTTAGTCATCAAGCCCTGCCCACCCCCAGGAATGCTATGAATTGCTGAAGTGATGGACAGGGGGTAGGGCTTAATGACATAATTTGCATATAAAACATAATTAAGCCCCACTCCCATGCCGCATAGATCGCTTTCCTCCGAGATCTCTCGGAGAGAAGAGATAGAAAGTAGGCAACCCAGGGCCTGATCCAGAATTAAGATCGTTTTATGTACGCAACCTAAGTTACACACTACTAAGGATGATGCACTCATGTAACTTAGTGAACTTACATGTGCAGAATCCTGCCTTAACTTTTTTTTGCGTATCTCTGTTTGTACGTAATGCCGAAGCCTATCATAGCCCATATTGTACAATTTAAATGCCTCCCTCCACCCTCTGTTTATATAATGGGCTTGCATAGGGATGTCATGCCCAATCATACCGAGTCACGTACACGTTACATATGATCAGAGTTATGATGAGTAACATCTGCTGCGCACATACGCAGTGCTTTCCCACAGCCAGATTTACACATGCCGCATGCGTACATTGGCTGTCGTTATTAAGTCTGGATCAGGCCCTTAATCTCTACTTTTAGTACTGTCTTGGCAAACTTTGTAGAGTTTGGTTTTTAACTAAGATATCTGGTAGCATAGAAATAGAAAGTAAAATAAGTGTGAGCAAAAGTAATATAGTAATGTAGAATAAAAGAGCGCATGTACCATGGAGGTCATGTTATGTGCCCTTTGCCTCAGATGAGGTATTAGTCAAACTGATGTGCTACTTTCCAATCAATATTTTGTTAGCTCACAAAATGGCAAATTCTACTGTATTTTAGTTATGGTTCCAATAAAAAAATAAGTTCATTTAGTTTTACCATTTTACATGATAATGGAAAAAAAGTCTCTTTTAAAACATACTTTTTAAATGTTATATTCTAATAGCAACACTTTTTTAAGCAGAAAGCATTGTAGTGAAGCACAAAAGTCTGCAGACACATGATACATGTGCTGCAATGAGCAAGGTTGAGTAGTATTTGTTTCTCAAAAATTGTGGAATATGAAAGAACTTTTTGCAGAGCCAGCTCTGACTAAACCTTCAGCTGAAGCCCCTCTAAAAAAAATTAGCATTTACACTATTTCTTTTATAACAAAGTGGTACAAATGTATTTTATATTCAGCATCCCAGTTGTTGTTGTTTTTTTTTTTTACTAGGACACTGCAGTTTATGTAAAAATGTAAATTACTTATCCATACAGGTGTACTATTATGTCAAAGTATAATGATTTTCTAGAAATGTGTATCAGGACAGGCTCATTCCAGTTTGCAGGTTGAGCTTCGGGCTCTAAAGACGTTTTCCATACATCTTTATAGCTTGGCTCCTAGAAGTCTTGCCCCTCTAGGCATTTGACTATACTGTCTATGTCGAGGGCCAGCTTTGACTTTTTGTTCAAGAGCTTTTAATATTTGTGACTTAATCCTTATTTCACATGTATATTTTTTTTATGAATTTTATTTATAATGATACTTTTTTATACATTTAATTGTATTTTATTTATAGTTTACCCTAGCCTTACAGTTTGTATAATTTGGCTATTTTATTTTATTAATATTTATGGAAAATCTAGCCATGTTACTCTGGGCACTTGTGCATACTCAAGTCTATGTCTGACATTAAAATTCTATTTAGAAAATGTTTATCCAGGAAGAAATATATTTTAAGTTTCAAGTATGTGTTTGATATGTGAAGTAGAGTGCTTGCTATTGTATTCTCTCGTAATTATAATGTATGTCCTGGTATAATCCTTTTTTCACAAGATAATCCTTGTTTATATATATATGCCATGTTACTCACTTGTGCATACTCAAGTCTATGTCTGACATTAAAATTCTATTTAGAAAATGTTTATCCAGGTAGAAATATATTTTAAGTTTCAAGTATGTGTTTGATATGTGAAGTAGAGTGCTTGCTATTGTATTCTATTCTCTTTATAATGTATGTCCTGGTATAATCCTTTTTTCACAAGATAATCCTTGTTTATATATATAT
>WWET01006544.1:19235-29906 GCA_011038615.1 Limnodynastes dumerilii
AGAGGTCCAGTCTAGCGCTTCAGTCCTGAGGTCCAGCCCTGAGGTTCAATCCTAAGGTCCGGTCCTAGGGTCCTGCCCGGAGTTCAAGTCCTGTGTTCCAGTTGATCCTCCTCAGCTGTTGCCAGTTCCGTCTACTCCGGTTCCGCTGACTACAACTCTGCCATCCACCTCTTTCATCGCTGCTACTACGGCTACCCTCAACTCCACCTCCTACCACACGGATTCCTTAATTTCCCTGGCCCGCCGGTACTCCTGTCTGGACTCGTATCTTGTTTGACAGTGTGTCTCCTGGCGAACTATTGTCTGAACTTGCATTCTTACCTCATCTGGGACTATTAATCATCGTTACTTCTGTATGCACCCATCTATTATTAAACCTGCTCAATTCCATTTTAACCCAACACTGTTGTCTTCATCCCTGAAACCCGGAACCGATCCCAAACAATCATTGAACGTGACAGGTTTTTCTGGCCCGATGGATCCTACCGGGGCAACCCCTCAGGGTACAGCTGCAGAGTTGGCTGCACGAATTGAGCAGCAAGAAGTGACTATGGGACAGATGGTGTCATGCCTTCATGAACTCGCTAATCAGGTTGGTGCGTTCCAACATACTGTTATGCACCAGCATCCTGTTCCATCCTCTAGAGACTCTCTGGGAAATCCCAAGATACCCTTGTCGTCTCCTGCTAAATACGACGGAACCCCCAAACTCTGTCGGGGTTTTCTTAATCTATGTCTGCTTCACTTCAAGTTGCAACCCGAGAACTTCCCGTCTGACAGTATCAAAGTGGCATACATAATCTCCTTACTGAATGGTCCAGCTCTGGATTGGGTGTCCCCACTGTTGGAGAAGAATGATCCCATGTTGTCTAATTTGGACAGTTTCTTAGAGACTTTCAGGGTAATCTTTGACACACCAGGTAGATCTACTTCCGCTGCCACAGATATTCTGCATCTTCGCCAGAGGGATCTGACAGTAGGACAATATGTTGTGCCATTTCGGACACTTTCTTCAGAGCTAGCTTGGGGAGAAGAAGCCTTGGTATCGATCTTCTGGCATGGTTTATCGGACCGTATCAAAGATAATCTTATCTCTTATCACCGCTCCCTGCACCAACCTTGGCGTAGTAACGCTGGGGGATGCCCCCTCCAGCGTTACAAAGCTGGTGCTACGGACGCCCGATCCACGATCGGTCTTTGCCATAGTTATGCCGGGCAATATATGCCCGGCGCATGCGTAGATCGGCTTTTCAGACGTTCTTACGCCTATGGCCGTCGTATTAACTACGGCGGGCGTAGCTCTGGATCAGCCCCAATGTGAATACCTATAAATACAACTAATTACACTAAAACACATTATCCATTAAACATTTAATTTCTCAATAAGGTGAGTATAAACACATCCTCAATAATTTATTCTTGATACCGTAAAGGTAGTACACCTTTGGTGCTCCGTTCTGACCTTCTAACTACTAAACCAGGTTCCACACATTAAATGAATTAGGAGCAGGAAAGAGTTCAGTTTCACTCTCTGCGGATCTCACTGCTAAGGATTTCCGGGCTGCCCTATCTATCAGGCACAAGGGAACCAGGCCACACATAAAAGTTAGCAACTCTATGGGGTCATGAAGTGGGACACTTTCGGAATATCTCCATTCTTTATTGCCAACTTGCAAAGGTGTAGTCCATACACCCGCATTATAGCCTTTTTCTTGTTTGTGTGTGGCCTCCATTCTTCACACCACTTGACTCCTGACGGACCTCTTCCAATTTCCGACCCATCTTGATTAGATTTAGAGTCAATTCTTCAAGCCGCTTATCAATAGCCCCAATCGGATCCATCCCAGCCGACGTCTGAGCCTGCTGAGTAATTACCTCCCTATTTTCTAAATTATCCGCCTTTGTTATTGCCTTGGCTTCATAAAACATGTCATCATCATTTTGCTCCACATCCGTGTCTTCCCCTGTGTCATCTCCTTGATTAAGCCCCAGAATTTGTAAAACTGTTTCTTTAAATTCAGAAAAATATATATCCACCTGCTGTTGCTTCCACATTCTTAATTGAGAGCGAAGTAGTGAGACGGGCATTTTGGCTTAGGCCTTGGCTTGGCAGAGTTTCCTCTTTTAAAAAGTTTTCAGCATGACGCCAGATTTCTGTATGCCTCCGTTATTCCCGTGGGGGAAGACTCTTGGGTTTCAGGAAGAGTGGAGAGAGACAGTTTCAGACAGCTGGGTCCTGGAGATTGTAAACAGGGGTTACGGTCTAAAGTTTATATCTCAGACTCCAACAGAATTTTTTCAGAATTTTGAGGGCTCCAAAGCTAAGGTCTCTTGCTTTGGTTCTCAGGGACAGTGTCTTGTCTCTGATTTAACAGCAAGTAGTAGTAGAAGTCCTGGTTTCTCAGAGGTACAAAGGATTTTATTTGAGAATCATTGTAGTTAAAAAATAATCAGGGCATTCAGGACCATCCTTGACCTCAGGCAGCCCAATCTCCATTTGAGAGTCAGAAGTTTCAAGATGGAATCTCTAAAATCCATCTTGTCTATCTTTCAACAAAACATGTTCCTTACCTTTATAGACCTCAGAGACACCTATCTTGACATTCCTATTGCCTCTAATCATCAGAAATATCTAAAATTCAGCATTTTCGGTCATCATTTTCCGTTCACCGCTCTGCCCTTCGGTCTATATACCGTGCGAAGGACTTTTACAAAAGTGTTAGTGGCGCTAGTAGTGGCCATAAGACAAGAAGGAATACTAATCTGGCCCTATATGTACAACATTTTTGTTGCAGCCAGTTCAGAAGCTCAGTTAAAACTTCATACGGCAAAGGTAATAAATTCTTTAGAAGGTCGCAGATGGTTTATAAACAGAAAGAAAAGCCATCTTGTTCCTTCTCAAAAAATAAAATATTTAGAAGTCATTTTCAACACGGTTATGCAATCAGTGGCTCTATCAGCAGAAAGAAGGATCAAGTTGATATTAGAGATCAAAACATTTATAAAGCAAGTACGTAGTACTTCACAGGACTGCATGAAAATTTTAGGTCTAATGGCAGCAACTCTGGAAGTGATTTCGTTGTCTCGCCTGCATATGAGGCCTCAACAGTATTTCTGAGACAATGGAACAAGGACTCAAATTGTCTAACTCAACCAATTTTTATCCCTTTCAGAGTAAAATCAGATCTAGGATGGTGACTGAATCAGGAAAGGTTAAGAACAGGACGATCATGGCAGATGGAGGATCCCATCATTATTACCACAGATGCCAGTATGACTGGATGGGGCACAACTTGCGACAAAGATTTTGTGCAAGGGGAATGGTCAGAGCAAATGAAAAATGCACATTCCAATCTAAGAGAATTCAGGGCCATAAGGCTGGCATGTCGACAAAAATATTTTGAAAAATGGTTCTAATACAGACAGACAGCAGAGCCTGAGTATCTTATATAAACCGTCAAGGGGGGACAAAAAGCGGTCCTCTCTCCAGAGAAGCACAGTGTTTTCTGGTGTGGGCAGAAAGAAATGTAAAATGTGTAATAGCATCTCACATTGCAGGCCAAGACAATTTTGTCGCGGATCTTCTAAGCCGACATAGAATTCAACCCGGCCAGTGGTCCTTAAATCAAGAGGTATTCTTAGACCTAGTAAAGATGTGGGGGTTACCCCAGGTGGATGTATTGGCAACAAGGGCAAACAACAAAGTTAATTTCAAGACACAGGGTGAGGGACCTGACAGTGAATGCCTATATGCCTATGCGTATATATTTCCCCCTTTTCCGGACATCATTCAAGTACTCAGGAAGATTATGAGTGGTTCTGTGACAGTGATTGCAGTGTTACCATTCTGGCCAAGGAGAGCTTGGTTCCCTCTGGTTTAACAACTGGCAGTAGGGGGCCCTTGGATGCTTCCAATACGGGCAGACCTATTGCTTCAGGGACAGCTATATCATCCAAATCCCGATGCTTTGAGGCTAGCGGCCTGGCTGTTGAGACCAAAACACTGAAGAATCTAGGGTTTTCACCCAAGGTAATTAAAACTTTTTTTTTAGCCAGAAAGAAATCCATGTCTATGACCTACTACAGAATTTGGAACGTTTTCTATCATTGGTGTAACAATAGGAATATTAAGGATGTTAAGGTTCCTATTAAAGACGTGTTAGAGTTTCTTCAACAGGGGTTAGATAAGGCAATATTCCTTAGTTCTCTGAAGGTTTGAGTTCTGCGTTAAGTGCTTTGTTGAATAGGGAGTTGGCTTCTCATAAATATATTAAGAGATTTATTCAAGCAGCTTCCAGGGACCTAAGTTTAAATATCCCTTAGCGTCTTTGGATCTGAATATTGTTTTGGATGTTTTAACTTTTTCCCCTTTTGAACCTTTAGCGAAAATTCCAATTAAGTTTCTGTCTTGGGAGGTGGTATTTTTAGAAGCCATCACCTCAGCTAGGAGGATTTAGGAACTCCAAGCTTTATAGTCAGAAGAACCATTTATTAATTTCTATCAGGATAAGGTAGTCCTTAGGACAAACCCAAAGTTTTTACCAAATGTAGTCTCAGAGTTTCATGTCAACCAGGATATTGTTTTACCTTCCTTTTTTCCAAGTCCTAAGGGTGAGAAGGAGACTAGATTTCATTGTTTAGATTTAGTCAGGGCTCTTAAGGTTTATTTGGATAGAACAGCGTCCTTTCGGACAACCAAGCAATTGTTTTTATTCAGGGTATGCATAAGGGTGCGGCAGCCTTTTAAGCATCCATAGTTAGGTGGGTAAGGTCCTGCATTTGTAAAGCTTATGAAGTCAGAGGTTTAGAGGCTCCTAAACGTATTAAAGCTCATTCTACCAGATCAATGGCAGCTTCCTGGGCGGAGAAGGGTTCCGCTTCTGTGGAAGAGTTGTGCAAAGCCGCAGGAAACTGCACACCCTCACCAAACACTATCTGTTGATGTCCATGCATCTGTTAATTCTAAGTTTGGTAGAATGGTGCTTAGTGCAGTACTTTAGGTTTGCATGTATCTTTGAGAATAGGATTGTGGATCTATAGCACTCCCAGTGAATTTTACTACAATATGAACCATTATGTCAGTGCTGCCATGGGGAGGATCAGGAAACAATGGTTTATTACCTGGTAATCTCGTTTCCTGGACTCCTCCATGGTAGCACATAGATCCTACCCTGTTCTTTGTATATATGTTTTGTGTTTAACGGTATGAGTTTGTTTTTAGATAAGAAGACACCAAGTACCGGATGGGGTGGTCTTATATAGGTCAGGTGTGTTCTTTTTTTTTTCCTGTGGAGCTCCAAGGAGGAGGGGAGTTAACCCATTATGTCAGTGCTGCCATGGAGGAGTCCAGGAAATGAGATTACCAGGTAATAATCAATTTTTCCTTCCTTACTAGGTGCTGAGAGAAAAAAAAAGGCCCAGCATTCCATGTACTTGACAGATGACAGAATGGATGGAAAAGCCTTGATGTAGACTTCACCTGTGCTCCTACCAGATGACAACATACAGTACCAGATGACCCATAACAGATGACAGATGATAACAATCCGATGACCAGATGATATTGATGACTACACTATTTCTTCACCACCCCTTGCTAATATGACATCATGGATAGTTGTCCAGGACAAATAAAGACTGGACTGAAAACATTAAAGTAGAATATGAGCTTATAGAAAAACAAATATATCACTTGGTATTGGCGCTGGGGGATAATAAAGGAAGACAGGGTAGACAAAAAATGACACAAAAAAGATAGCGTCTCCCGATCCGTTCAGAGCACAGTTCTATTGAGAAAAGTCAATTCCAAATGTGCCTTCCTAGGATTTGGAGGCAACAGTGAAATGAGATAGATGATTTTGGCTCACGGTTTGTAGAGAGATTGTAGTTTTCTTCTCCTTGTGTCTTAGTATGAGGCTATCGCATGGGGATCCCAGCTGGGATCGGGAGACGCTATCTTTTTTGTGTCATTTTTTGTCTACCCTGTCTTCCTTTATTATCCCCCAGCGCCAATACCAAGTGATATATTTGTTTTTCTATCTGTCATTTTCTGCTAGGAGCGAGTGTTACTCCTTCTTTCACTGTGGTTAGGCAGCAGGTGGGGTGTTTAGTTTTGACGGTGTCAGCGCTCAATTCCCCTCTATACTCTTCGTTTTTGTACCATTAGAATATGAGCTTGCAACGCAAAATTGGGATTTTTTTCCCATGCTTTTCGCCAAAAATTAAGTAATTTCTCATCCCCACATTACAGATCAAGCACCCATTTTGGGTACCCTTTACCCATCTACGGTATATGGATGCATTCACATATTGCTATACATATAACATGATGATTAATATATCCAATAGCCAGAAGGTTTAGACCATTGACAAGCACAATAAGCGCAATGGTGCTCTTATGTCTTATGACCCTAGACATATTCAAATCCTGATAAGAACTAGAATGAAAGATGTCTATTAGAAACATCATGATGAGGATAAAGGTCATTAGTAAAAAGCATGTAAAACACTCGGGTGATACATAAAAAAAAAATGTTTTTGCATTCATGTCAAGCAGTGTAATATTATTCATGTCAAATTGTGGTAGTATTTTGAGTACTACCAAAAAGTGGACTGTGAAATCCTGTAAGGAATAATATACATTAATATTGAGTCATATTGAGTATCATATCGAGAGTATGTTCCAGATAGATAAAATGGATTGATTAATTTTTCCATGGAGGTGGTCAGATGATACAAAGGTGAAATATCTTTATAACTCTTATTCTTACTCTTCTTTCTATATTATGCATTCTGGTGACATAATGATTGATTGCACATTTAAATTTATTTCTGTCTGTTTCTACTGGATAATGTATAGATCCATTTAAACTCTGCCATTGTGAGATGCTATGTTGCGGAAGCTATTTTCTGCTGTTGTTCTATGTTTGATTAGTATCTGTTAATTGCAGTTTTAATTTATTTCTGTTATCTGTACATGTGTAATAAATTAATGTTAATCTCTGGTGACCTTATTAAATCTATCAGAACAAATCATGTAATTCAGACTTTACACCCTAAGTCTCCCCTCCCCCATAACCTTAAAAGTTCCTGGAGAGGTTAGTAACCTCTCCAGTGGTGAGGACAGCAGGTGCGATAAGTCCAGCAGACGGTGTTTCCAAAAATTAAGTACCAGCATACTCAACAAAGATTTATCTGGGCAGGCAATATAGGTCTACTTAAGCTACAGCAAACAAAATTAAATGGCAGAATAAACTTTCCTCACATAGCAAATTAGAACTATGCAGTGATTATACGCTGTATTAAGGACTGATTGCATGGTCAAAGTATGTATGTTCATTTGGAATTGGTAACCTAATTCTTGTCTGGGTTAAACTTAGTGGAATTCCTTTATCAACATGATCAGGAGATTTCCCAGGAGATCGGGGACAAATCTTTGCTGTGGACCACTAAGATGTGGCATCTATTAAGATATAAACATACACTGAATGCACAAAGTTCTGTGTTTCTCATATTTGTAGGTAACCCGGACTTCCAGGTTAGTGTGGCAAACTACCCCTTTATGACATGAGCCATGGCAGGTTTAACCATGGTGGGCGACCTAACTGAAGTGTCCGCAAAGAAACCGCTTACTTATGGTCAAGCATAAGAATGCTTTAGATTTTTGATTAACTATCCTCTTCAATTTCTTCAGACGCAGCATTATGTGAGCATGGAAATTTGCTACCTTTCAACGCTAGATTTGCAAAATCAATTTGATACCCTGTTAGACCATGCTAATGTTCAGTCTGGGATGTAACAGTGGGTTAAACACTTCCCGACCCTGACTTGTGTTGACCTATTGCAGTCACTGACACGTGCCAGTAAAGCATTGCCATCTAATCAGTATAAAGAAATGTTCCTAAACTTGTATCACAATATGTATCTTTTCCCACACAGAAGATTTCTGGCAGGGGTTACCCTGGATCATACATGTCCCAAGTGCTTTAGCCAGAGAGCGGATACCTACCACTTCCTGGGGGCATGTCCATTGGTCAGGGGATTCTGATTGCAAATCAAGAAATATTTGGAGGTATATTTTCTAAACTATTTACCACTGAGTCATGAATGGGCAACGGTTGACATTCTTCCAAGTAGTCAGAGAATCTCATGTAGCTGTAAGAAACAATTACACTATATAAGTGCAACTGCAAAAAAATAACTTCACCATATGTGGATAGAAATAAATTTTTATGATGGACTGGATGGATACCCTTCCAGTAGAAACAAGAAACAAAATTCATGAAACAATTCAACACACCTGATCTATATAGATAATTTATTTGAGTTGGCGCACTTAAATAGACTGGTTCTATATAGATGGCTTTGAATTTGTTCAGTGTAAAGAGATGTATTCCAATAGTATGCTTGTCTAGCTGTGATCAACAGTGTAGCACTAGCATATGAAGTTTGGTAAGGTTTTAGCATAAGACCCCCACTACCCTTCGAGCGACAACCTCGGCATAAATTTTTTTTTTATTTCACCACATGACCTAATTCACATGGAATTTCCAGAAATGACCTACTGTGCATGAGTAGTAATTTATGCAATCTATGTACCAATTAGGAAGAAGGAGACGTGCTAATGCTGCGTCAGGGATGATTTAGTTAGAAGAGGGGGGGATTTAGATTTAGTTAGAAGTAGGGGGGCAGCAGGGCCATTTTCCATGCATAGTTTCCTTAAGAAGGAAACTACACATGGTAAGATATGGTAGCCCTATAACACTCTTAAGTGCCATTAGGTACCTAAAAACGGGGGCAGGACAAGTGAGTTAGGTTCAGTTCTGTCCGCACCTAACTCACTCTTAACTGTGAATATGGTCCATCATGTGGTATGCCCTTAGACTGGTAGAGAATGACCCTCCTCTTGCCTTTTAAAGGAGACTCTCTTTTGTCGTTAAGCTGTGACATGGGTGAGCGTCTCTCCTGTTACGTTTCTTATTACACCTGATATTGGACCTAATTCAAAGTTTAAAAATAAGATAGGAAAGTTACTCCTGGGCTAAACCATGTTGATTCAGGGGAGTCATATTTCATCTGTTGCAAACATTATTATAGTTGAGAGTGTCACGATTGGCACGGTTTCTTACCTTCCCCGCGCCTGCCCGTCATGTCCTGGTCCTGCCGCATGTGCCGTTCTTCTCCCTCCGTCTGCTGACATGCTGAATACAGCATGTAAACAAACGCCACGTGGGAGCGACGCTGCAGCCTCCAGCGGGGGCGCGCTCCCGATCTCTGCCTTAGTGATGTGGTTAGGGACTTCCCCTCACAGCGCTGTCGGCTGCTAGCCTATCAGGAACTAGCAGCCTCTATTTAAGATCTCTCTGCCCCCTGGCCAGCGCCAGTTATAGACTCTGTCTTCAGTATCTGTGCCTGCCTTTGTTCTCTGTCTTGCTTCATTGCATTTTTGCTTGATTACTGTTTGTCCCCTGTTATCCAGCCTTGTTTCTTGCCTGCTTCCCTCGGTGTGATCATCCCCCATTCTCCCACCTTGCTGTGTTAATCACTCCTGGTTATTCCCTGCCTTCTCCCGCGAGTTTGTGTTTGTTGCCCTCCGGGTTAGTTGGGTTGAGTGTGTGAGTGAGTGTGTGAGTGTTAGTCCCAGTTTGTCAGTCAGTCCTGTTTGTCCTGTCACTCCTTATTGTCTCTCCGATTTGTTTAGTGTTTTCTGTAGTTTGTCACGGTCCAGTTTCTTCTGGTACCTCTTTCGCTATTTCCTGCTTTATTATCCATTCCCCGTCTGCTCCTGTTTCCTCTTCCGAGTTTCCTCTAAGGTGCGTAACCTGACGGGGTCCTACCAGCTCCAGTCTATCCCCACCATCAGGGGCTCTGGCGAACACTCAGTCCGACATCAGGCTCTACGATCCGGTGAGTTACTCGGTTCTTCTCTCCCTCTCTGGTCACCCTGGTACTCCGTAGAGGTAAACCCAGGGTACCATAACAGAGAGGAGGCATTTCCCAGCCCAAGTCTAAGTAACAGTGTAAAACTGAAACTGGTCCCTATCTGTGTGCAACTAGTCCCTATCTGTGTGCAACAAGCAATTAAAAGATACATCCCTGCATGCAAAGAATACAATTAGTTTGACTCCCCTGGAATCAACATGGTTTTACCCAGGAGTAATTTTCCTCTCTTATTTCCCATTTCTGAATCAGACCCTTCCATTTCTGAATCAGGCCATTTCTGAATTAATGATAAAAAGAAAAATAGTCTTGAATTCTTTGTTTTATTCTATAATACGCATGATATTTATGTTATTATGTTTGTCAATTGCTCGGATATCTGACTTGATTAATCATCTGGAGCAAATTTTTAGTGTATGCAACATATATGAAGCAAATATTCAACATATATAACTTATACTAACTGAGTTTTAAAATTGTATGATAGAAATTGTACAAGATGCAATGTCATTAATAACATTTTTTATAAAAAAATAA
Organism: Limnodynastes dumerilii; assembly: GCA_011038615.1. Classification (NCBI taxonomy): domain Eukaryota; kingdom Metazoa; phylum Chordata; class Amphibia; order Anura; family Limnodynastidae; genus Limnodynastes; species Limnodynastes dumerilii. The sequence continues at coordinate 29,712 of WWET01006544.1, forward strand.
ATAAAAAAAATAAAAAAAATTTAAACAGTTTTAAATAGTCTCTTAACAGGATTTAGCATGGTTGAGAGGATATACAGTCATGCTCCTTTCTGATAGTCCTGTCTGTGGAAGTTGTGGATGGTGAAACGGTTCAGAAGTCGTCTGGTCTTCCGATATGGTTGAAAAAACCTTGCAGATGTTAGCTTCTAGGTGATG
>WWET01006544.1:35492-65759 GCA_011038615.1 Limnodynastes dumerilii
CTTACAGAGTTAGGGCCCTAAATATACGCAACTAATACACATAAGGCCGGAAATGAGTGCGGCCAGATAGGGCAAGTCAATGTAGGTGGAAGTTTAGGTCCGGCCGGGGTTTGCGAGGGGAGTGACTGTTTATTCAGGTGGGTGTAACCTATTCCGACCTGCCACTTAATTGCATATATTTGTGGCCCGACGGATCTCTGAATCAGGCCCTATGTGAACATCCTCCAGAACAAAACTGAGTTTTTTGCATATTAAAATAGAACCCCCCCCCCGGGAGTGTGCGGAGAAAGTGGAGTGATAAGCCCATCCCACCTATTGACGTTTCAGTGATAGTATATTTCCCCTTCGTTAGGTGAGTCTCCACTAGGAAGATAATGTCTGGTCCCTGCTTCCTAAGAAAATTGAGTACCAGTGATTTTTTAACCTTGTCATTGAGACTCCTAACGTTCTAAGCCAGGAAGGATATACCTTTATGAGCGTGTCTAGACATTAAATGTTACCGATACTCACGATTCTACCGGAGAAGGCCCTGTGCAGATACGAACTAGGTGGACACATGTGGGAAGACAGAGAGAGTTGCTCGGCGCGGTACCAATTAAATCTTAACTGCTGTAAATTTTCTAACAAAGACAAGACAAATTGTAAATGACACAAAAAATATTAAAACTTCATGTAACAGTACAATACGATCTTTTGCTGACAGATATACGACAATAGGTAAGTGACACTTGCTTTTAGCATCCAGGAGGTAAATCTAAGATATATTCCTAAAAGCAATCAACCAAAAATATTCCCAACACAACTCCCACCCCATATACCATCTTAAAATAAGGTATACCTTAACCCACAAAACCCCCTCCCCTAACGTCCCTTAACTGAAAATTCTTACAATCTAAAGAGAAATAACAGGAAGCATTAATTGTTCAGCCATTAAGATACAACTACTACTAAATCCCCTATAGGACCCCCTACATTATTTAAGGATATAAGTCATGTGCCCCCTTATATTCACTAGAATGTCCAGAAATAGAGGCAGAAAAAATTTGCCAGGGTACAGCAAAGTGAAGACATGCGGCAGCTACATTTCTCTAGTTAACGTGGTAGAGATGGTCTGTGCCGGTGATTACATTCCAGCCAAACCTCAGCCTCTCTTGGGGTAGAAAAAAAGTGAGTCTCTCCATTAACCACCATGTGAAGTTGAGCTGGGAACAGGTTAGAGTATGGTAATTGAGGCTCTCGCAGCTTGCAACGTATCTGGGTGAATTGTACCCTACTCTTCTGGACCTCCAGGGCATAGTCGGGGAAGGCAGAAACTGTAGTGTTGTCAATTTTGATAGCATCTCGATCTTTGTAGTGCAGGAATTTTGCTATGAACGTGCACAGAGCCGCACCAGGCACTGGTGGTTGGGGTGGAATCCTATGCGCCCGCTACACTGCAAAGTGGGAAGAAAAGGCTTCTCTGCCAAATTCTTTTATCAGCAAATTCTCCAGATAGGTCTCCGGTTGTGGTCCCTCTACACGCTCTGGAAGACCAATGAAGCGCAAATTATTTCTTCTAGGTCTTCCCTCAAGGTCAGATAGCTTGGACTTACACACCTGGAATTGTGTCTGGAGTTCTGCCAAATCCTGTTTAATTGGTGCAACAGTGTCTTCCACGGCGGAGATTCTATGCTCAGCCTCCCCCACTCTCTCCCTGGTGTGCTGCAGATCTTGACGTAGCAGGGCTGCAGGTCTTGTCGTAGCAGGGAGATGTCGCTTTGTACTTCTCTTATCTTATTAGCCATCCAGTTTTCACAGTAGGTACTGGTAAAGAGAACTTGATGCAAGGTGGGAGGTTCAGCTGCAGGTGGTAAGGGGTCATTCTCCACAGGTTCTAAAGTCAGGGGAGATGCCGCTGGGGGAGGCTGAGAAGTTGTGTCAGAATGCCTACTAAATCTCTCTAAGTGAGCGGCAGCCGACGCCGAGTGCGTGTGCTTCTCCATCACTAGTCGGGATCCGAGACTGGGTTGGTATTCAGCGGTGAGTCAGATTTGAACAATGATCAGGTGAGAAGAGCTGAGTTTACTATGCGACTGGCAGAAATACAGAGATGGTAAGTACAATAAGTGAAGGGTATTTTTCAGTTCTTCTTGCAGCATACTAAGTTAGACGGTGGTGGTGGTAACTGTGGCGGAGTATTATGAGATATGTCCAAAAGGCAGCTTGTTGAGATATGTCCAAAAGGCACCCTGTAAATCAAACTTTGCTGATCAGCAGTAAGAGCGTAGGGTGGTGCAGAATATTATAAGAACAAAGCAGATGCACTCAAGAGAGGGGGTTTTAATTGCAGTCCAAGAGAATGTCCCCCAAAGTTGAATTAGTGGTAGTGCTCTCTACTGCAGTATCAGTGTAGAGTATTATAAGATTAAACCAGATGCACCTTGTGAGAGGCTCTGTAATTGCAAATTGACAGAGTTAACACACGGTATGGACTCTTGTAGAAGTAACTGAGATGCAGGATTAACTTATACCGCTTTCACATCACCACCTTTGAAAAACCTGGGACTTTTCTGGGAGCATTGCCATGTATTTCTCATAACGGCGTTATAAGTCCACCAAAAACCCGGGAATTTCCCGGGTCTGTCCCTTTCACATTACCACCAAACTACCCAGGTATGCCCCTGCATTAAACTGTCAATCACCCAAAATAGGAGCTTGGATTGGCCATTGGATTGGCCATTGGCCATTTTATTTCCATTTGCTTTCATGATGGCTAACGAGCAGCAGCTCAGTGACCCTGACAAGATTGTTATGTGGATTTATTTGCTGTTTTCAACAGCAAATTTTACTTACGCATTAAATTCTGGGTTCCCATCCCACCATGGAGGAGGCTTGCCATAGTGTAGTGGTGGTATGCTACCCCTGGCGAGTACCGGACCATCGCAAGCTTGTTTGGCGTTGGCATTTCCACCGAGTGCAAGCTTGTGCGTGAAGTTACTTCAAGAACTGTACCATCGGTTCATCTGTTCGCCTCACGGACAGCGTCTGGATGAAACAGTAGCTGGGTTCTTGAGACGTGGTTATCCGCAGTGTGCTGGAGCCATTGAGGGGACACACATCCCCATCATAGCCCCGACACAGAACCCCACGGATTACCATAATAGTTAAGGCTGGCTTTCAGTGATTCTACAGGCTGTTGTGGATCACAATTATTAGTAAGCCTTTTATGTTATTGCATTTTTGCCTATGAAGTTTACATTGATGTACAAGAATTCTAAAAGTATTGTCCTCCCTAGTTTCCCAGATGTTTTCATTGGCTGGCTGGGACACTTACATGATGCCCGTGTTTTGGCCAATTCTGACCTTTACCTTCTGGCAGAGGAGGAAAGAGAAGGATACCTGTTTCCGAGAGAGGTAAATAGTTTTTTTTTTGCAAGAGTTCTTGTGTTTGTAAATGCTACTAACACCTAATTTATTACAGGATTTAACATGAAGGAATATTAAGGTGCAGGCCCTATTGTCACCTATAATGTTATATGCTTCCCACTTTTACTACCTGATGATGCTGTAATTAGTATATGTAAAATGGTTATATATTGCCTGTTGTTGTATAATGTGTTGACAATACTTGTTTCAAACTAACCCTTGTTTTCTTGCTTTGCAGAAGTCAATATCCGTTAACGGTGTAGAGATCCCTGTGCATATCATTGGAGATGCTGCCTACCCGTTACGTCAATGGCTTATGAAGGGCTACACTCAGCACCATCAACTCTCTCTGGAACAAGTTTGTTATTTGCACACACTAAGCGCCGCTAGGATGGTGGTGGAGAATGCGTTTGGGCGTTTAAAAGGACGATGGCGGTGTTTAATAAAAAACGCAGTGACATTGATATTCACCTTGTGTCTCATGTGGTTGCTGCCTTTTGTATTCGCCATGATATATGTGAGATACAGAAGGAGCACTTCTTACCGGAGTGGAACGTTTTGGACTCTGATGTATCGGAGCCAACTAACCATGACACATTGAACGCCACCATTCTACTGTGGAGAACATTAGGTCCACCATTTCCTCAAACCTTTTCTCCCTCGTTTGATGTTTGTGTAATAAAATGAAAGTTTTTTGTTCAAAAAAGTGTTTTTATTCAACACACTTCGATATCCATCAATAGCTAATGTGTCATCTTGGCTAAAGTAGTTTTTAGTACCCAAAAAAAACAAATACAATATAACAAAATAGGAGCCAGCCTTATTTTTTTTAAGACACACAATATAAAATTGCAAAACATACATCAAAGTAAGAGCTTTAACATTTAAATGTAGAAAATTGCAACAAAACACATAATGCGTTTATAATTGGCAATAAGAGGACAGTGTAACATTGTCCTGGGGTGGTATACTGGGTTGTATACTTTGTTGCTGCTGCGGGTGATGGCCAGTATTTGGTGCACCCACATAGTGACGTCGCATTATTGGCTGTGGTGTTGACGCCATTGTGGGTTATGCACCGGAATATGGGGTTTCGTGTGCAGGAAAAATATTGCCTCTATGTTCAGCATAGTTTTATTCCTGATACTTCCAGGATGGTGGAGGCGGTTTCAGAGGTGTGGGTTGGTTTTTTGACTTGATTGCCTGTATCATCTCACGCATCATGCACATGTTTGCTTGCATGTTTTCATGGCTTAGGGATGTCATCCTTTCCAGGAAAGTCTGTTGCAGTTGCCATTCACGTTCAAAGTAGCGCTCCATGCGCTTACCATCTGTGCTCTGCATGTTCTGGTCCATCTCTGCTAATTGCTCAAATATGACGGCCGTCATGGCCTTGGTTGCCACTTCCACGCGATTCATGTGTTTCCGCTTCTTTGGCACATTAAACACTGAGGGTACAAAATATAACATTAGTATGCTTCAATAATATGTGTGCATTTATTAGGATATGGTGCAATATTAAAAAGCAGTGTTGTAATGCATTATGCTTGAGGCCTCAATCCTCTTGCATTTGTTGCACACTGCGACATCTGGTTTAGTTATGATAATGTTCCCCTGTTATTTTTTTTTTCATTTTACATCTGTTCTGGTTATTAAATTGATTGTATTGTATGGTTTTTAAAAAGTTTTCAATTTTTTTTAATAGTTTAGAGTTTAGTTTTTTTTCTATTTCTGATTTATATCAATCTGGGACTTAAACTATGGACTTTTTATATTTAAATTGATGATCAATCATGGACAATACGCAATTTTTGGGGAAATATAAAGATGCAAACAAATATGGACATTACGACAGCTATGAAGGACATTAAAACCACCAAAAGAAAAGCCCTACAAACATTAATCTGTCAAGTAAAAGGACTTACCATTCCCATGTAATTCTGTGAATGCTCCTGGTTCCTCCTGGCTGGACATCGGATTGCCGGAGCTGGGTTTCGGTGGCAGAGTGGCACACGCTGACTGGCACTCCGTTGAGGAACTCTGCATGAAAGAACCATCCTCTATTGAGCTGTCTTCATCAGCATAAGAAGAATCTAGAGGAGTGTCCTCAAACAGAATTGGAGATATTGGTCTGGACTCCACGAAGCTGCTTTGTGAGGACGACATCTTTTTTGCTGCGTTAATTAAGGAGGACAATGCGACAGGATCGCATGTAGCAGAATTGCCAAAGACAGCATTGCAGAGCTCATACAAAGGCCAATTTATGCGACCTGAGCCACTTTTCTTTTGCGCATCATGGACTTTGGAAAACTGTTTGCGCAAGGCCTTCCATTTATTAACCACCTTCTGCTGTATTTTGCTGATCCCCCTTTTCTCCAGAAGCTTTGCAATATTTGAATAAATATGTGCATCTTTCACTGTACCAGAGATTTGTTTTTTTATTGTAGAGTCTGGTGGCTCAGATCTATGTTCCAAAGTTTTGACATTCCCAAAGGGAACAGTTTACTATCCCAAAGCAAGACCAAATGAGGAGGATTTTCAAAGAGTGACTCTTCGATTTTCCTTGCCATTTTCCTTGCCATTTTACTTCTATTGATCGCCCGAGCTCGGTAAATGGTAGCTGGAGATAAGGAAATTTTTTAAACATTGTGACCAAGGCTCTTTGCAGTTGCTATAAATGAAGTAATTGCTTGTCGAATAGAAAGCTGTTCTCAATCCCAAGTAGACGTGAGTGTCTGATCAAGAGGTTTTAATCTAGGACTTGAACGTAATTTTTTCGTTGATGGAGGCGAAAACTCGGCCTCTTCGTCACTAGGTGCTGATGATGATGGAGATGAGTCTTCCAGTATAACTGTCTTATTGATTTCAGTGATAGCTTTGTAATGTTTATTGTTATATGAATCTTTTCTTTCTTCTGTTGTACACTTTGTACACTTAGTTCTTATTTTCGAGGCGAAAACCTTGTCTACTCCACTCATTGACGAACTCATATGATCTTCTCTTTGTGACCTAAGAAATTCTTCATCTTCTTGTGATACGCTAGTCACAGTAACGTTTTGCCAGGAAATGTCAAATAACTCGACGAGATCACCTTTCCAAATCTGCCATTTCACATTTGCTTTATCTGTGTTTCTCGATTTCTCTTTACTCAGATTTTGGTATTCCTTCTACAGCTTCTGTATACCAGCACGGATATTCTCCTCCGTCTTAACAGGGATATTTGCTTTCCTCCACACTCCCTGTAGTTTAGTACTGGTAGATTTAGCAGCATCCGAAAGTGTTTCTTTCATTTCCTTGTGAAGGTAAATAAAAACTAAAAGTACTTGTTCCTTTGAAGGCTCTTTGAAAACTCACCACTGGGCACCTTTTCTAGCAGCCAAATTCTTCTTTTGGTTCCCATTTTAAAGTTCAATTACCTGCAAAAGATGAAAGAAATACACGAGAAGCCCATTAGTGCAAAGCACTTCAATATTAGAAATTTCACTAGTTTGAGATAAAAGGTAAAAATTCAATGTGTGCAACCCCTAAATATTATCCAATCTTCTTGAAATTTGGCATATATATCTTTTACATCACTGAGACTCGGGGCATAGTCAAAGTCATACGAAAATCACACCTTTGGAAAAATGAAACACCCTAATATATATTCGATACCACAGGCAATATAAGGATAAAAAAAGATATTAAATAGCACTGGTCCAAGTACAGAACCCTGGGGTACTCCACTGGTTACATTACCATTCCCAGAAGGGATTCCATTTACTACAACCCTCTGTTGTCTGTCCTGTAACCAAGATCATATGCATGCAACTATCTTTTAATCCAATCCCAAAGTTTCCAGCTTATTTAACAGTCTGCGATTTGGCAGTGTAAAAAGCCATGCTAAAATCTAGATAAGCTATGTCTATAGCTCCCCCTTTATCTAATACTTTGTGACCCAGTCAAAAAATTCAATAAGATTTGTTTGACATAATCTTCCCTCAGTGAATTCATGCTGCTTTGGATCCTGTAAGTTAATGGATTTAAGATACTGTGATGTTCCTTTAACAGTGTTTCCATCAATTTCCCTATTACTGATGTGAGACTCACTGGTCGGTAGTTTGATGCTTCTTCCCTACTTCCACTTTTATGCAGAGGGATGACATTTGCTATTTTCCAGTCCTCTGGAATCATCCCAGTTATTAGTGACTGATTGAATAATTCAGTTAATGGTTTTGCCAGCACCCATCTAACATCTAAGCTCTTTTAGTATCCTCGGATGTATCCCATCTGGTACCATTGATTTGTCCACTTTTTACCTGCTCCTCAGTGAAAGTAGTAGTAACTTCCCCCACTGTATTAATAGCCTTCCTTTTTAAAAGTGGACCCTTCCTCTCTTTTTCTTTTGTGCATATTGAACAGAAATACTTATTAAGATGATCTGCCATAGCCCTTTCACCCTCAACAAGACTCACGCTCTCCGTTTCGAGCCTTACTATACCCTCCTTATTTTTTTGCCTTTCATTTATATACCTAAAAAAGATTTTGTTCTCTTTTTGTATCAAGTGGGACACTTTTTCCTCAGTTTGTGCTTTTGCTGTTCTGATAACCTTTTTCGCATGCTTCTGTTTTGCAAAATACTTCTCCTGGTCACCAATGAAGGAGGGAACTAAACTTCACAAAGAGAGCGCAGGAAATGGCACAACCCATGGGTAAACAGCAATCCCCATAGAAGCCCTGCGGCAGCCAAAAACTCATGAATCTAAAGGAGTCTGGGTGGAGCGGCAGAAAATGGAAAGCGGACTCAATATCCAGCTATGCCATAAGCATCCCTCTCCCACATGCCCTCACCATATCCAACGCCTCCTCAAAGGACTGATGCACAACCCTACAATGAGCAGGATTGATTGCGTCATTCACTGACCCCCCTTCCGGATAAGATAGATTTTGGATCATCCTAAATTTTCTGGGTTCCTTTTTAGGGACCACCCCTACTGGAGAAATCACTAAGTCCAGAATAGGCGGGTCGGCGAAGGGTCCGGTCACCCTGTCCCGTTGTACCTCGTCTCTGACCTTCTGTTGTAAAATATCCGGAAACTGCATCACAGAATTAAAGTTCTGCGAACAGCCACTACCAACATTACCTGTCACAGTCAACTGAAAACCTAACGAAAAACCAGACCTCAACAATTCAGCGTCATCCCTTAAAGGGTACCAGCTTAACTAAGGTAACATGGCCTCTAATTTAACGGGGGAGTGTGCCTTGTGGAACCCTCCTTGAGAATGGCTGACCCCTCCCAAAACCAGTGGCCTGCTGTCTGCAATCCTTGGAGAGATGGTTACCACCACATCGCAGACATGCGTAGTGGAATCCACAGGTGGCCCCTTTGGTGCAACGCATGCTATTAAAGGGGAAACACTTGCCTCTACCTGTCGTAGGAATGTTAGGTTTGAATTGCGGAGATTTCTCCCGAAAGGACTGCTGGTCTACCCCCCATTTATCGGTTAGCATGACCTTGGTCCAAATTTCAATATCTTTAATGCCAAAATCAATGCACTGGCAGCCTTTCTGTTATTTGCGAAAACCTTCATCATACACCCTCCATATGGACCCCTTGAAATTAGCATGCATTTCCCGAATCAGGTGTAAGTAGCACCAAATGGTCCGCATCTCTCCCTGCTGAAAATCTAGGTAGCCAGCTGCAAATACCCAGAATCCTTCCAGCCACCTGTCAAAAATCTTGTATGCCCCCTTCCCAATACCATGGCTGCATCTAAACCTTTTTTTTGCTTCCTCAGTGACCGCGAAGATCTCAACATACTTCTCCTTTTTAAGCCTATCCTTCACTGAGTCCCTGATTTCCCAAAAAATGGCGGTATTTTCTCATATCATGGCTGGAACCCGGGGCCTAGATACTTTCCCACTCCAGGAGTCTGATGGCAACTTCTTACCCATGGCACCACCCCCACCCAGGGATTTGCACAGCAATTTCATGACCTTGCTGTGCTTGATGCGGAAATCAGATGACCCCACGGATGATACCCCATCCGAAACAGAAGGAGACCTATGCGCGCCAGAAACTGGCACTGACTCACCCGTCTCAATGTTTTCACCTTGCTCACCTTGTCCTGACGACACGCCAGATGGCCCAGGCAGCTCGACCTCTGGTTGGTGCTGACTCCCGCCTTCCTTTCCTACAAGAGCTGAAGACCCTGGGGGAAGAGAAATGTCAGTAGACTGCCCTGCTACTGGTGGCATTTGACCCAAGTTCAGTTCACCAGCTGTCCTTTGGCCAAAACCTGCCGCACTTACCATGGCCTGACCCGAACCTGTCCCTGCAGTGCCTGCTCCTACCCCTGGCATTGCGAGCGTGACATTGGTACCGGCGCCAGGAGGTGCAGACATGAGGGGCACTATAGCGAAAGGAAAAGTCATATTCCGCCCACCGTTGAGTAGGGAACAAACCTTATGGGAACACCCATTGAGACCCCTGAATGGAAGCCCCAGCTCCAGACTGCCTGCTGTGCATTGACCCCACAGCCCTAGATGAATGATCAGACCTCCCAGACCTAGAGCCTCTCATAAGTGCAGAGGCAGGAGAGGGCCAGGAAGATGCAGGGGAGCTTGGTCTAGCAGCTGCCCCCATGGATAACATACTTCTGCAGCTCCTATTAGAACTGGCCACACTGGGAGACTGACCTGCATGAGTCCTGCCACCTGCTGACCCAGATGCCCTGAGTCCTGATTCAGAGCCCTTTCTTGCTCTTTCATCTGAAGAAGCAGCATGCCGCCCACCCAGCCTGGTGCTGTGCTGCGTGGGGGGACATAACTAGAGCCATCAGAGGATTCACTCCTTCACATCGTGCTGGAGACCTGCCCAGGACTTCTGTCCTGTGGTCCCAGCTCCGAGCCATACATTGCCTCTCTTCCCGTGGCGCTCACTCTGGCCATGCTACTGAGGTCACCGTACTTCCGGCGAGAACCAGAAGCACGCGGCTCACTGCTCACGGCCTCCCTGTACCGCATGGGGACCTCCCACATTCTAACTGGATGGGACATCGGGGCAGCAGGTAAGGCAATAATAGTACAAGAAAACAATAAACAAGGTTTGAATATTGTTCAGCGCTCAAAGATAGGTCCCCATATATATAGAGTAAAATAATCTAAAAACAATATGTAAAAGTTTACAATAATACACTATTTGCTCCTTAAATATCTCTCCAGCTACTGCCTAGGGATGACTAGTCCCAAAGAAAAAAGAAATTGGAATGTGTGGAAGCGCTTAGAGTAGATATAAAGAGTTTTATTGTAACACCAAATAATTAAAATATTAAATATAATATTCAATTGCAACAATTGTATCAGCCGTGTCAAAAAGTGCAAAGTTATGCCACAAGGCAATCAAATTGTACAGTAGGCACAAAATATATATAATAAATAAACATTAGATCACAAGACCATAGTTGATCCAATGGACTCTATTTAAGAATTGAATAAATCAAGGAAGGGATTAAAAGTCTGTCTGGAATCTAAATAAAGTACTTGAAAAACAAAGTTCCCAGTTTAATTGAGAAGATAGCAGATGATATATATATATATATATATATATGTGTGTGTGTATAACATATCAGTATGCATTGTCTGTGGTATAATAGGGAACAAGATATAGCAGTATAAGTTAATACATTTCTGTTGCAATGTCAGCTAACATGCTGAATGTTTCAAAGTCCAGTTCTTCTTAGCCTGACTTTTTAAATCAATATTAAAAAAGTTTTAAGATTACATCATATTTGCCTAATAAACTGTGAGGTCTGGATACAGTTTAAGTGTTTTAGATTCTGTTTTAGTGTGGGTCAGGTAATCCAAACATAAACAGCATTGTTTTTCCAGAGAGCAATGTTTAGTGGAGTAAGCCCAGCAAAAGGTGTATAAAAAATAGCATTTTTGCTAGAATATCAGCCTATTCTTCCATGCCCAGACTGACTGCAAAATTTCTGTGGATTGTACACTTGAACCTATTTTAAAATAATCCACCGACAACATAATTGCCGAGCCAGCCAGGAGTGCCGTGGGTGTATTTGGAATAGTGCAATGGTTTTTATAGAAATTGTTTAGGTCAAAGCAAGTATCCATCATGGATTTCTAGATCCGGACCCTGGAAACGCATGGAAATTGCTTGCAAGTATGTACAGCCCATTAAAAGTATAAATGCTATAGCTGCAAAATGTTGATTTAAATGTGTATTCAAAAACGGAAGCTCGAGCTGCTGCTGCTGTTCTTAATTTAACAGCTCAATGTGTTTTATAATGCATAAAAGAGCTTCAGGTTGAGTGTTTTAAAAACCTGTGTACGTGTACAGGAAGATACAAAAAAGCAAGTGCAGGAGCAATTTAAGTCATACGTTATAAATGTTGTAAATAAGCCTTAAAGACGCCGCAAGCAGAGAGAGGTGAACCCCGTCAGAGTGAGAACTCTGATAGTTGGCGGAGAGTGGGATAAGCTGAATAAAGTGGACAGTAATTCTTCAGAAGAAGAGTTTGAATATGAGAATAATGGGAAACAATTGCATCCCATAACTACACACAGGCAGGAACATACTGAGGCACAAACACAGTTGAAAACCACCAGAGAAGGGATTCTGTTAGATGCACAACAAAGACCTCAGTTTCTCCTAATGTTAACAGAAAATGGGGATCCTTTAACAGCAGCTAACCCAGAGGGGGTAAATATGCCGGTATATGGTGTTAACCCACCTTATGACCCAAATGCCCCATCAACTTCAGCAGGGATAAGACAAGATATGGGGGCAGCTAGAACTGCTGAAAGGGAACAAACATTAGTGGAGAAAGGACATGTGGAAACACATAATTGGTTCCTGCATGAGTTATTACAGATGGCAACAAGCTTTAGGCTTAAACCCGGAGAGGAGTTGTTAGAATGGATGCTCTGAGTGTGGGAAGATGGTGGTGATTGTGTCATCTTAGAAGGGGCAGAATCAGCACAGTTGGGGTCAGTGAGTACCAATTCCAGGGTGTGACTGCGCATGCAGCAGGCCCGTAATGATACAGGCCAGTGGTTAGTGTTACAAGCGATACGCAAAGCACTAGCAGACATATTTCCACACCCCTCAGACTTAGTACCTCAGACCCCGTGGATAGACATACCATCTGGCATAACACGCTTGAGACAGTTAGGGTGTGTAGCAGGATTGGAAAGAAATTATCAAGGTAATTTCAAACAAGAGTGGTTTGGTCCTGACATGGTCCAATTAACACCGAGGATGATTGATCTGTTTGTGAAAAATGCTCCACATGCTTTTAAGATCTGCTTTGTTTTTGATGCTGGGAAATTACAATGTACAATATACTGTGTGGCAATTGTGTGATAAACTGGGAAAGTTAGATACAATGGGCCTGATCCAGACCTAGTTAAGTGCTTGAACTTAGTTACTCCTAGGTTAAACCATGTTGATTGTAGGGAGAGTCAAGTTAATTGTATTCTTTGCATGCAAGGATATAAATTAGAATTTTTTACTGCATACAGATACTGACCAGCTTTACTATCACACTGTTATTTAGACTTGAGATATGAAACATCACCTCTCAACTCTAATACTGTTTGCAACAGATGAAATATGACTCCCCTGCAATCAACATGGTTTAGCCCAGGAGTAACTAAGTTCAAGCACTTAACTAGGTCTGTATCAGGCCCAATGGGATGAGGTAGATATTATCAGAGTGGGGATAGACCACATCAAAGAGGATTGAGTAAACATCATCGTGTTATAAATAAGCAGGTAGCAAAGTCTCCAATAAGGTATAAAGTGACACGGAAACAAATGTTTTTTTATTTGTTGAATGCTGGTGTGCCAAAGGGAGAGATTGATGGTATTTCACAGTCTGAACTGTTTGAAAAGAGGAGGAGGTTACAGCCAATTGCAAAAGCAAGGGGGAAATGTTTCTCCTAAACACATAGCGAAGAGTGATGTGGATGGGGAAATGAATGAGAGAGTGATTCCAAGAATTTTCCCCCCAACACGCCCCTTACTTTACCAACCAGCAAGAGATGCTTTAGTAGAGATGCAAAGACAGCAAGCTGATACCTCTCACGCGCCCCCACAGGCGTCAACCACAGTTTGAAGAGTGCCACAGCTTTTACAAAAAGAAGTTGAATCCTTGGGATTATCTCAAAGCAAGGGGGTAGTTAAATATCAAGTTTCTGCACTGAAAACCAAGGATCACACAATTAGTTGGGATAATGGAAAAACAAATACACAGTGTACAGCATTGTTAGACACAGGAACAGAAGTGTCCTTATTAGTCCACACATCCCAGAGAGACAGGAAAAACGGATAGTAGAAGGATTGGGAGGTACACAATTGCAAGATGCAAGATGCGGATGGGTAAAGGACCCTGGCTCCATGCTGATGTATTAGTCTTGGAATTTCATGATAACATAATAGGAATGGACATTTTAAGAGGGCAGTCCATAGACACACCCTCTGTTGTACCTATGTTTTCGGATGTTCCATAAGAGCTTACACTATCTTACACTATCTCTGCAGTGAAGCTGGGGAAATACGAAGTGGGAACCTGTATACGTTCCTCCACCCAAAGACCCAGTAAATCTGAAACAATATCGAATCCATGGTGGTCATGAAGAGATAAATACAGACAATAAAAGATCTTGTCATAGCAGGAGTGTTCAGACCCGCTGCAAGTCCTTTCAATGCACCAGTGTGCCCTGTTAAGAAGCCAGACGGTTCTTACAGAATTACAATTGATTACAGAGGACTGAACAAAGTAGCACCACCATTAGCAGCAGCTGTTCCAGACATGATTACAATAGTGGAAAAGATTCAAGATATATCAAGTGAGTGGCATGCGGTAATAGACTTGGCCAATGCTTTCTTTTCAATACCCATCTCAGAAGAGAGTCAAGATGAATTTGCATTCACCTGGGGTAGTAGGCAATATACACCTACTGTGGTCCCTCAAGGTTACAAGCATAGCCCTTTCATCTGTCATGGTCTTATATCCAGAGATTTGGAAAAGATTATGGGACAACTCAAGTGCAAGATGTACCACTATATTGATGATATGATGATCTCTGGACCAAATACTGAAATTATGACCAAAGATTTACAGAGACTCACAGGATACATTGAAGATTGAGGGTGGAAAGTAAACAAAGACAAAATACAAGAACCAGCACAAAGTGTGAAATTTTTGGGGATGATTTGGAATGGGCCAAAGCGAACAATACCCGATCCAGTACTGGAATCAATTACCCAGTTGAAAACTCCGAAAGACACTGAAGAAACACAGAGTGTCCTGGGTACTATGGGATTTTGTAGATCGTTTGTTCCACATTTAGGATTCGTTCTACGACCCATATACAATGTGACGTGTGTATACTGCATTACAACATGTGGAAACCAGCAGCAACCAGTCACGATACGAACTGAACTACCAGTGGCTGGGTGGGTACGACAGGAAGGCCTGGGAGCTCATACAGCTGTGGCCCAGAAACAAACCTTGATGAAGTGGAAGTGGTACTTACAAGAGAGGGGAGAAATTTCAAGTCAAGAACCATCCCAAGTGTCAACACATATAGCTGGTATGGTGAACTTTGAAAGTACCAAAAAAGAATTACCTCCTTTGCAAATAGGAAGTGAACCAGTACGGGTAGCTGAACCCCTTGCAAAATTGGCTGAAGAGCAATTGCCATATGTATGGTTTACAGATGGATCAGTGGTTCTCACCAATTGTAGATGGAGTTGGGCAGCAGCAGCTTTTCAACCCCAAAAGCAAGAGATCATACATGAAAGTGGAGAAGGAGGATCAAGTCAATAGGCTGAACTGAGACCGGTAATGATGGTACTAGATGAAACAAAAAGCCCAGTGATCATCAACATAGACAGTTGGCCAGTATTTTAAGGTTCCATGGTGTGGATGTCTACGTAGCAACAAAACAACTGGAAAGTCCATGATAAGGTGATCTGGGGAGGTACCAATACGTGGTCGAAGATTTGGAATCACAGCAAGAGTTGGCCTGTAGCAGTAGGGCATGTTAATGCTCATACTGGCCTAGAAGGCCATGAAATGGCCAATCAACTTGTACAAATAAAAATGGTGCAAACCTCTACCCAAGATCAGAAGGAATTACATAACTTAGGAGAATGGGTGACCCGTAAAGGAATCCCAATTACTCAACTCATGGCAAGAGCACTTGTGGAGAAATGTGAAACCTGTCAGCAGTTAAACTACAGGAAAAACTTACTGGACACATAGGGTCTATCTACAGAGGAGAGAGAGCTGGACAAGTATGGCAAATAGACTTTATAGGACCCATGCCCATTGGGAGAGGAAGAGTCAAGTTTTGCTGTACAGCAGTGGATACATATTCCGTAATTCTGTTAGCCAAGCCCAGCCACCATGGTGATCAAACAGCTACCTTAAAAATGCTGCAAGATATACAAGTTCATTATGGAATTCCACAAGAAGTGCAATCTGTAAATGGCATCCATTTCACAGGCAAGTAAGTGAAAGAATGGGCAACAGAAAATGGAGTAAACTGGGTGTACCACATTCCATATTACCCACAGGCAGCAGGATTAATTGAAAGAATGAATGGGCTTTTGAAGGACCAAATTAGGAAAAAGTTGCTCCCAACTAGTCTACAAGGGTGGGATCTGGTCCTTCAGGAGGTGGTGTGCTGTTTAATAAAAGGATGGTAGGGGGGGATATTTCACCAATGGAGAGACTGCTCACACCCCCATACCCTCCCCCACCACACCATGTGGTAATCAGAGTAAAAAAACACATTGAACAAGCCATAAGGTATTATTTAGTATTAAGGGCACCATTCACAGAGGTATACGGTCTTGATACAGTAATAACACAGGCCACTACTGGGAAGGAACCAAATGAACCAGAGTGTATGTTAGAATTTGCCACTAGGATCATGAAATGGGAAGATGGAGAAGCTATTTATTTTATTCCAATGCAGAAAATTAAAGACACTAATAGCTGGGATGATGAAGTAACACCAGGTGATGATGGGGAATTTCTAGTAAGACTAAGAGTGTGTACTTGCCTCTCTCTACAAGTAGGAAAAGTGATAGGGCATTTGTTGTTGATTCCCAAACAACTGTACATACAACAAACCCCAGGGGGAAAGGTTTGGATACTTCCAGCAAACCAGTAAAAGAAAAGTTGTAGCAACAGGTTTAGGAAGAAAATATTATGTATTGTTGGAAGGTGACTCTAACCCTGTTTATCTTCCTTCTCACAGGTTGTATCCTAGAACTACATAATGGACATCTGCAATCTGCTGGGGCCAAGATCTGATAGAAGACTATGGGCCTGTGTCCTGATTTCCATTGTGATTTTGCTGGAAGCAACTATGACTATCTGGACAACCACGCACGAACAGAATAATACATGGACAAAACTAACATCCAGAGATTTTTAATATTATGGAGTATGAAAAAATTTGTTAATCAATTGAACATACAAAGGGCTAGATTTACTAAAATCGATTTCAAATCGTCATTTGAAATCGCTGGACATCGGCATAGTTTTTTCATTTGAAATCGCTGAATTTACTATTGCCGTTTTATGTCTAGTGATTTCAAATTTACAGCAATACCTGGCGATTTTTTAAGGGTTTATTCAAGGCGATTAAGCTTGTAATTGCGGCAAATTAACCCTTTTAAAAATGGGCAGACATCGTTGTTTTTTTGTTTTTTCTAAAAATGGCTGCCATGGCTACCATTTAACCCTTAGCATGCTGTGCCACCTAGTACTTTAAGGCAGAGCATGCCCTTGTATTCCAGAGCATGCTTTGCCTTATAGTACACCAAGTGGCAGCATGCTAAGGGTGAATTGGTAGCTGCGGCAGCCATAAAAATTTTGGATTAATTTTTTTTTAACAAGAGAGATGGGGTTTTTTCAGAGGGTGAGTGCCGATTTCAATGAAATCAATAGTCAGCCTTACCTCTTTAATCTGTGGCTATTTTGACTCCCATTCTACAGTGAATTTACAACTTGCAGCTTAGTAAATCTGAGATTTGTATCTCATAAATGAGAAAAATCACCACAGATAGATCAACAACAGTGATTTAGACAAAAACACATCTCTGACGATTTGATAGGTAAAATCACCTTTAGTAAATCTGAGATTTCAAAATCGTCATTAAAAAATAGCAAACAGTGGCGAATTTGACAATCTCGAGCTTAGTAAATCTAGCCCCAAATCCTGTTAAACGGGTATATCAAGAACCATATTTAACTATGGACATATATCAAACTATGTAGAACATGTCAGTATGCATTATCTGTGGTATAATGTGAAACTGCAAGATACAGCAGTATAAGTTAATCAATTTTTGTTGCAATGTCAGCTTATATGCTGAATGTTACAAAGTTCAGACTTTTTGGTCAATATTGAAGAAGTCTTAAGCCTACATCATATTTAATTACTAAACTCTGTGTACAGTCTGTATACAGTTTGTGTTTCAGATTCTGTTTATGTGTGGGTTAGCTATTACAAACCAAAACATAAACAGCATTGTTTTTCCAGAGAGCAAAATTTAGTGGAGTAAGCACAGCAAAATGTGTATAAAAAATAGAATTTTTTGCTAGAATGTCTATGCCCAGACTGACTGCAGAAGTGCTGTGGATTTATGCAGTCTACTGTTGTAGGACCGAGGCTCCTGGATGTGATTCTCGCTGTACGCTGAACATACTTGATTGAAACTGGAAGCTAAGCACAATAAATACTTTTATATTTATCTGACGTGTGTATTGCATTATTCCCATAATACCCATAATGCACTCTTGAACCTGTTGTAAAATAATCCACCGACAACACCTAGAAAAGATAAAGGTAAGGGATTTCCACCCATCCAGCTCTCATGCCCTATTTTTAATAGATCCTCCCAAAAGCAAGCAAAAGTTTCAGAAAAAATTTGAGCAAGGACCATGAGTTTCCTATGTGCAATAACACATTATTGGTAAATACCGTTATTTTGATTTCAGAAGCTTCAAAAGCTGTGAGATTCTGCAAAAGACAAAAGAGAGGGTCTATTGCCTTATTAAATAACAAGGTCAACTAGGGATACCCCTGTCACGTACTGTATTTCATAGAGATCGACAGGCCCTTAATAACATTGACAAGGAGACACATGGAAGGATCTGTATGAGTAATGTTGCCTAATGTGGCTATATCACTGTGTCGAAGGTGTTGTGTCCAAATTGAGTATCATGCTATCACTATTTTGTCAGTCTGCAGGCAGAAATTACTTTTTCTTTTAGCAGTAGAAACAGAAGAAAGCTCATTTTTGGCTGTCTGTATTTCGAAACACAGCCATTAAAAAAAAATGTATTGAATGGGAATGTATACCGATTAGCATACTAAACCATTTCTTTTTTGTAAACACCGCCACCACAGGAGCCTAACCGGACCTGGACACTGAAGAGGTGATTAACAATCTCTGGGGATTTTTAGGTTTAGGCAGTGGGGATGGAGGGTTATGGTCAGGATAATGAAACGTTAGGGTTAGTGTCATGGAAGGGGAGGGTTAAGGTTAGGGTTATCCTGTGGGTAGGGGAGTTTAAGTTTAGGCTGCAGGGATGGGAGGCGTAGGGTCAGGCTGAGGGGAGGGGAGTCTTAGAGTTAGGCTGTGGGGAAGGGAGGGTTAGGGTAAGGGTTGGGAGTAGATTTATACTCACCTTTCGCCCTCTTCAAGGCAAAAACAATCTATTTCCCAGCCAGAGAATGACCTTTCAAACTAGGGTCATTCTATGTTATGGAGTATATGGAACACCACAAAGGCTGCTATTGTTGCTGGAGTAGCCCTGATAGACTTTGTACCTTGAAGGAAACCTAGTTAATATTCAGTAAGAAACAATAGTGCTATAAGCTGCAGTCTATTAACTATTATTTTTCTTAAAAGTTTATAATCAAATTCAATGAAGGAAATGGGCCTATGAGTCTACCTTTTTGTATGCTGGATTAAAGGAGGGGAACTCAGAATGAGTTCAAAGATAAATAGATACATTTCTATAATTCTAAAAGCCAAAAGCTTGTTGCAGTAATTTATAATATGCACCAGAGATCCCATACGGGCCAGGGACTATGGGCCGGATCCAGAACAACGTCCGTCTTCCATAGACGGACGTAGTTCAATAAACAGTAGCTACTGCGCATGCGTAGTAGTAGCTACTATACGTAATCTGCGTATCGTTTCGATACGTAAATTGCGTATATGCAGTCTAAAGGACCGCATATACGCAATCTACGTATCGACACGATACGCAGATTACGTACAGTAGCTACTACACATGCGCAGTAGCTACTGTTTATTGAACTACGTCCGTCTATGGAAGACGGACGTTGTTCTGGATCCGGCCCTATGTGCAGATGGTCAGTATTTCATTTTGTTCTGAAGAAAGAGTAGGTAACCTAACTTACTGTAAATGTTGCGTCTGAAGAGTTAGGTTGTGAGGAAGTGATTCATACAAGTCCCTATAGCAGTCAGTGAAGTTGACCTGTATGTCCTTAGTTTTTGTCAATAGTTTATTGGTTTACCTGTGTATTATTGTGGCGTTATATGATATTTTTAGTCAAGGGTCTGGATAAAGTAGCCAATAATTTACCAGTTTTATTACCCTACTTGTAATATTTGTTTTGAGTATGATCTACATGTGAGAGCCTGGGCTTTAAAGAAATCCTCAAACAGACATCAGGTCTAAAAGGAAGTCTCATAGAAACTGTGTTGGAGTAAATTTGGAAGGCCTCTGATACAGCAGCATGTAGGAATTATATTGTGTTATTGTGTCACATATTGAATTAAATGCTCTTGCATTACAGACTTTGAGGTCTCCCACAGCAACACTGGATGATCCCAATGTGTAAAAATTATAATTATTGTAATTCCCCCAATGTGCCATTTTAAATCAATGTAGTTCAATAAATAATTTCGGTAGCACCACAATCGATCTCTGGAAAAAGGAGCAGTTGAGCTACGTGAGACCATTACCAGAGCATGATCAGACACTAATATATCACGTATTTAAAAACCAATAATATTCTGCATTAGTCAGTCTACTGCCAGCTAATAATCTATACGCAAAAGTGAGTGATGGATCTGGGAGTTTAACGCAAACATCCTGTTGGAAAGGTTAATAAGACACCATTGATCGCTAAGCTTTCAGGTTCGATTAAAGAAGAGAGAAACTGTGGCCATAGTGTGCAATGGATTCATCAGAGAAGGGTATTTATTGATTTCGGGGGTCAGCTACTAAATTGAGATCACCACCAGCAATCAGATATTGTTGCCTGGTTGCCATAAGCTGAACTATATTTTGGTAGAACAAATATTAATTCAAGCCATATAGATTAAGCAAATTGTATTTTACATTTCATACTATAAATACCTGAGTAATAATTATGAATCCAGATAGCTTGCAGTAAAGAACCTCCCCCTCCCTCCAATGACTTTTTTTGCAAATATCCAATTTTGTTTTCCAAAGGTATTTAAGGGCTTTAAGCCTCTTAGTAAGAAGTTTAATCCACCATAATTCCAGTAAGTGATATTAAGGAGAATAAATAGAAAATTAATAATAAATTGCAAAAGAAAGTAAGAAAGACCCTAAAACATTTCTTAAGAATATAAAGGGCAAAAAGGTCAGAAAAGACAATATAGGACCCCTAAAAAGTGATATGGTTGGATTGATCATTGATGATAAAGAAAACAGAGGTATTAAACACTTTCTTTTCTTCAGTATTTATAAGAGAGGAACAAATGGTAGGAATAATACATAAGAATGAAAATGCAACAGTTCCATTACTTAATACTCAACTGACAAAGGAAGACATTCAAAGGCATTTGAAGAAAATTAAGATAAATAAAGCTCCAGGTCCCGATGACAGACACACAAGTGTTTTTATGGAGCTAAACTCAGAAATTGCTAGACCGTTATTCTTACTTTTCATAGATTCTGTTTCATCAGGCCAAGGGCCTTGCATATAGCAGCTGTAGTACCGTTGTTTAAAAAGGTAATGAAATCACAAAATTATTATTAATTCAATAATAATCAATAGTTGGGAAACTGCTGGAAAGTATATTAAGGAATAGAATTCACGATTACTTGGTGTGCAATAAGGTGTGCACTAATAGTGTGCACTAATGGTGTGCACTAATAGTGGGAACTAGCATGGCTTTGTGAGTGATAAGTCATGCCAAACTAACTTAATTAGTTTATATGAGGAAGTTTGTTTGAACTTAGACCACGGTAGTGCATTAGATATTGTCTACTTAGATTTTGTAAAAGCCTTTGACACAGTACCACACAAAAGGTTGGTCCACAAAATAAGGGAACTGGTTCTAGAAAACATTTGTACTTGGGTTAAAAACTGGTTGTAGAATAGGGAACAGAGAGTCTAATTAAAAATAGTGGAATTCAAGATTGCAGTGCTGTTATGTCCAAAAAAGCAGCCCCAAATCCAATCACAAGAAGAATGCAACTTCTAAACAAAAGGCTGTGGTACAGTATAGGTGATCAGGATACAGGGGCGCTACTGTGGCAGCAGAGATGGGTATGGTGCGGAAAGTAAGGGGTTAAAGAGTTCAAACTGGTATCACTGTATCCAGAAAAAGGATAGTCATCAAAAAAAGTTATGTATATATGAAGAAAACAAAGGGTCACATGTAATAAAACTCAGACCAATTCAGTTCTGAGCTCAGCGGCTGTGGTATGGCAAACATGTGTGCAGTACTCACAAAGAAAGCAACGCTGTACCGCTCAAGTCCACAGTCTAACAAAGGTGGTAGGTGACTTTATCCAGTGTACATTCGCTCAGATAATCAAAGAACAAAGTGGAAAAGACTCACAGTTTTTATGTCACCTCCTAAGTGTAGAGCGGTGTGGGGATGCCGATGTCCTCAGTGGCACTTAATGTTAGAAAGCGGTGATGGATATGGGTTGCTGTGGAACTCCTCTCCGTCAATGCTGGAGGCAGGAGATCCATTGCTGCCTCTCTTCCATGCCGTAATGTCTATGGATGATTTGAACTGTGGCAGCAAGTTCCTGCTGTAGTTTAACGTCAGAAGGAAGAGAAAGAACCGCAAATGGTGTAATATATCAAAACAAAGTTTAAAACAAACACATAAGAGTGGTACTCACTATATGAGATATGACAAAACTGCTAGGTATTTGTCAGGAAAGGCATTGATGATTTTACAGATCATCAAATTGTTCTTGGAACAGGTTACAGGCATACAATGATGTCAACCATAGGGAAGAATTTTCCACAAAAGAAGGTCCAATAAAGCACAAGGACAACGATCTAGCGTCCTTTCTCAAGGCTAATATTGAAGATAGTGCTATATGGAGATCTAGATATAAAGTTCTGTCTGTAATGGAGGATTCATTAGTCCAAAACAAACAAGGGAGTTGGAAAATCTAAAACCAATATTTACTTTTTAAAAACAAATATAACTTATTGAAATGAATAAAATTGATTCTTCTAAAAGATACGGCTATTAATCTTCTCGAGAAACGAGAGTGGACAGAAGAGTCTTATTTGGTGACTGTCAAATAAGTCACCGCTTCACCTCCCTCTATACCAGTGTTTCTCAACCTTGGTCCTCAGGGACCCCTAACAGTGCATGTTTTCCAGGTCTCACTGCTGGAGTACAGGTGTGTTCATTACTAACTGACACATTTTAAAAGCTCCACAGGTGGTACTCATTATATCATTTTTGATTCTTTAAGGAAACCTAGAAAATATTGACTGTTAGGGGTCCCTGAGGACCGAGGTTGAGAAACACTGCTCTATACCATCATTAAACACAAAGATGGTATAGAGGGAGTGAAAACTTTTTTAACCCAGGAACCCAAACTTGTAAAGATTTTGTTCTAGAGGGCTTACAATTTATTTTAAACAACAATTATTTCTTTTTTAAAGATTCTTTTTTCTTACAAAAGACTGGAACCGCAATGGACGTGAAACTGGCACCAAGTTATGCCAACTTATTCTTGGCATCTTGGGAAGAAACACAAATATGGGGCGCCCACCCTTGGAAAACCAATATAAAAGTATGGGCTAGGTACATCGACAATGTCATCTTTGTCTGGAAGGGTACTAGAGAGGATTTAGACCTTTTTTTGTGATACTCTCAATAAGAACAATTTAAATATCCTTTTGAAGTTCAATATTAGCAAAACGTCAGTTGAGTTCTTAGACCTTACCATATTTGTAGATCAGGGCCAACTTAAGGTCAAAAACTACATAAAGCCCACGGACTCAAACTCTTTTATTTGTAAAAACAGCTGCCATCATAAAAATTGGTTGGCAGGAGTTCCTAAGAGCCAATTCCAGCGGATAAGAAGGAATTGCACTGAGATCACAGATTTTAGGGAACAAGCCACCATAATGAAAAATTTCATTTGTAGAAAAGGGCTATAATGAAGTAGAAATGGATGCTGGATTGAAAATGTAATGCAGCTCAATAGAAACACACTTTTATCTTCTAAACAGGGAAATAGGACTCCGATAATACTAATTATCAAATAGCTTTTATAACCCAATATCATAGGGACCACAAAATGTTGGAAAAAATAATAAAAAGAATTGGAATGCCCTAAAACAAGATTCCCTACTTAAAGACATTCTACCTTAGCACCCAGCCTTCATATATATCCTGGCAGATAATCTATCTTCCACCTTAACACATAGTGCCCACCATATCATTAAAGAAGAACCCAACATTCGATCAAAGGGTTTCTATAGATGTGGAATTTGTGCCATGTGTCGTGCCCACACCTCCCAAATATCTAAAACTACAGTTTTTCAGTCAGCAGTGAACCACAAATCATTCCCGATTAAGCAATTTATTACATGCCACACCAAGAACATTATATATTTAATTGAGTGTCAGTGTGAACAACAATATATCGGGAAAACAAGCCACCCTTGGCTGGCAGAACACCTCAATAACATCCGAAAAGGCTTCCAGAATCACAATTTGACTGCTCACTTTCCAAACATAACTGTTCTATAGCCTCTATCCACAAAGCTATAGGTATTGAAAGTGTTAAACTGAACTGGAGGAATGGGGATATCCAGGGAACCTTAGCTAGGAAAGAGATGGAATGGATCTATAATTTGGGATCCCTCCATCCGGGTTGCTTAAACATGGACTTTGAAGTCAAGTGGTTCTTGTAATTTTATTCCGGCTGTACCCTTATTAAAATACATATATTTTTTAACCAAGTTCCTTATATATTTTTATATGTATGTATATATCGGTATTTTTATTATATATTAACTTGGGGGTGCTCTTATGCATATATTCCTTTTTCTGTCTTTTTTATGCATATATATTAATATCATTATTTATGATATTTATAGTATGAATAGAAGAATCAATTTTATTCATTTCAATAAGTTATATTTGTTTTTAAAAAGTAAATATGGTTTTAGTTTTTCCAACCCCCTTCTTTGTTTTGGACCAATGAAAATCCTCCATTACAGACAGGACTCTATAGCTAGATCTCCATATAGCACTATCTTCAATATTAGCCTTGAGAAAGGACACTAGATAGTCTGAAACGTGCTGGCCTTGTGCTATATCGGACCTTCTTTTTGGGGAAAATTCTTCCCTATGGTTGACATCATTGTATGCCTGTAACCTGTTCCAAGAACAGTTTGATGATCTGTAAAAATCATCAATGCCTTTCCTGACAAATACCTAGCAGTTTTGTCATATCTCATATTGTGATTACCACTCTTATGTGTTTGTAATAAACTTTGTCTTGATATATGTCAGGAACCCGGACCACCTACGTCAGAATCCCTAAATTGGAAACCCAAATTTACATTTACCTGGGGGCCTAGCAAATTAAATCCACATTATTATTCTAGCAACACCCACCTCTATTAGGGAAATCTCTATATTTACCCCAAATATCCAAGCCGCCACAATGCGTTTTTAAAGGTTAACGCAAACCTATCAACAAAGCTTTACTGCACTTAACAGAAACAAGCACCCCGTGACCTTATTTCTGGAAATCCCCCTGGATTAATAACATCAGTTATAAAAATAATTACCTCGTGAGTTAGCCCCTTTTATAAGGGCAGTCAAGTTCTCTTCAGAGAGTAGGGCTTTCAGAGAAAAAAGGAATAAAGCAAAATAAATTATTTATTCTACAAAAAGGTACAATGCTTATTTGCATAAAAAAAAGATATTAACAATAAAAGGTTACAGGACTAAACAATATAAAAGACATGTAAGCAATATAAAACAAAATAGACACAAAACAGAAAATAATCACCTGTTGAGCTTACTTCTTTGCTATGGGCTTAGCAGAACAATGGATAAATCCCCTAGACTAGCAAGCTGGACCCCACATGCCGCCTTTGACTGATTCCATATAGACACCTTATCTGGCTATCTCTCCTCCCTCTGGCAAGAAGAGGCGATTGGACAGCAGGCTGTGACCAGTAAGGAGCAAGGGTCAGACTTAGAACACTGCCCATCCAGCCCTATTAACTTACATTTAACTATAGAAGACTAACTCTGAATATACAGAGTCAGAAATATCAGCGCCAGGCAAAGAGTGTAGACTAGCAGCAATATACTACAAATAAAAATAATCAATAGGGAACTACATTCCGGAGAACATTTCCGCATTTCCACAATAGTGGGAAGAACTATAATGTGATTATTGAAGGCCATTGATATTCATGTAGTTGATTTGGAAGGCTGAGCGTTCCTTTGCGTGTGTAAGTGCAGATATTTAGACGGGATAGGTCCATGGATTACATAATTTCATCTGGAGATACATATATGATTCCCATCTTTATCTACAGATAAGGCCCCAGGTTGTTGGGGATATATACAATAGCGAGACATACATTTAGTGTGTCATACTGTAGTATTTTATATCTGTACATGCACACACATATATGAATCATTGATGGGTTTATTCACATTATATGATTCATTTATATTGCATTTATCCGGTTTATTAGATCTGTGGGGATGTATTTGGGTTGGGTTATAATTGATTGTCGATAAAATACTTTATACTGTGTAATTAAATAAGGGAATTATATCTCTCACTGCAAAATTGTAACAAGTAGCAGTATTAACAACATGAAGCTCTCTAGGACCAATGAAGAGCAATAATTTACTCTCAGGTGATTGTCAATTGGCAATCAAGAAATCTCTATTTAAACTTGTAACTATCATGGCACAAGCACTTTCTGAGGAAACCCAGGTAGGATAAACGTGTCAAAGTGAATTTTTAACTTTTAACTGCCAAACTAGCCACTCATTTGGATTTGAGAGTGCGTTGAACGTCCATTAGTCACTTATAGTGTCTGTGCCATACAACTGAGATGGACTGCATACTATTTGTATCATAATTAATATCAATCCTTTCCAAGTTTGCAGGACACCGTGTATCAATTGAAAAACTAGGACCTGGTATTATAATCCTGTAATAGATTTTGATTTGAACAGGTTAAAGTAGTGTGTTTTGGGGCCCCAAAACACACATTAAGGTTGTGAATGCTGGATTTTTAATTTAAATTTTATTATATATTCTATATCTATAAATTTATGTGTGCATTAATATAAATCAATTTTTCTGTCAAACAATAAATTTTGGTTATACATTTCAAGTGCAACCCTACTTTGTATATAACTTACATTTAAGAATTCATATTTCTCTCCCTGACTAGATGTGCCACTCATGGTAATCTAATATTCATACCCTTGGCGTTATTAGCTGCTGCTTGCCATCAAACACGATATGATTGGCATGAGTGTAACAGTAGTTCCTTCATAATAATGTTTCCTTGAGTGACACCATCTTCCAAAATGCAAGTATTGCACATTTGCTTGGGCTTTACGTTACTGAGAAATTAGAAGTTGCCGCGAGTAGTAGAAATTTGCGTTTTGTCCAAATATAATATTTTCTTCTGCTCCTGGGGTCAGATACTGGTTAGTTTTTCTAGAGACCTCTATAGTGACAGACCCTCTACGGATTTGCAGCCAAACAGGTCCTGTGAAGCTCCCCTCACGTGTAAATGCTATCTAACCAGCTTCCTTTCCTGTGACTAATCTAGAGACCCCTGGCTGTAAAGACAAAGGTCCACAGTAAATGTCTTTGTTCCCAACCATAATTAACAGAAAAATATTGTACATTTCAGATAGGAATCATACCTGTTCCTGACACCTCCCCCCTTTAAGAGGAGCGCAGGGAATGGACTTCCACGTCCTTACCTAAGCTTCTCAGCTGTGGGCCTGCCCTTCTTACACTGAAGTGGGACTTCATTCTGCTGTAAGGCAAGGCTCCACTGCAGCCATATGCAACTGTAATCTGCTACTCTGGGTAATATCTGCACAACCCATACTATGCCCAAACACACTTCCTCCCCTTTGGCATAGCCTTTTCTCTCAGGAAGAAATCTTCCTGTTAGGTACACAAGGGGGCGCCCTCCCCCCTGGTTTTCCATATGACTGGGCCCATACCACTGACCACAGGTAAAGGTGTATATAAAAGTAAACTTCCACTCGTCACTGAAAGTCTGCATCCCTGAATCTCGGCCTAGTAGACACAGAAGTGAAACACTGGTAGACATACTTTGCCCCTGCAACTAATCCTGGTCCTGGTTTCCCTGGGAAACAACCTTGAAAGAGCCATAATATACCAGGATCCAGTTGCCCCTGGGATAATTTTGCACTTTGAAGAATTTCCTTTGGGGACCCCCCTCCTGTAGCAGCAACTACTACTTCCACTAAGGAGTCTGCTCCCCATGTACACTCTCTAGGGTGGAAATCATGCCACAGGTTCTGTTTTGTTAGGGCAGTCATCAGACTATTCTGCCCTGTCCCTGTTGGAGACTGCATGGTTTTTAGGGCATCTATATCCCATAGAGTATCCCGTATGTAACACCATAGACACACACTGGGTGACCTGCTCACTTAACCTTACCGTGGGGAACCCCACACCAGGCACACTGGCTATAAGGGCATTTATGTCAGCTTTTATTCCTGGCAGAACAATGACAGGATCTAAACAGGACACATTCTCCTTATCACCCTCAGTCACATCTTCCACCTCCATGCATTCAGGTAGACTACCTATGTCTGATATAAGTGAGCATGCAGTTCCTCTAAGCGGGCCCTCCTTATCCCCATACAGTGTGACTTGGTCAGCCGCAGTGGGAGGTGGCCTACCACCCTCCACCACCACATCACATACATTAACAACATCCTGTTCAACCTTACAAACTTTTCTAGATGTATGACATGTCTCTATGGCATCATTGCTAGCAAATATATCAATACTGCAATTTTCTTCCTCCAACCCATTGCTTACAGTAACACAATCCTGATGAACCTTACAGTTTTCCCCTGATTTCTGACATATTCCTAATATATCTGGCCTAGAAACATAATCAACAATATCAACATCACAGTTTCCCCTAAATACATCACAATCCCCTGTTGCATCATCTCTGATAATATCATCCACATCACGGTTTTGGCATAACTTTAGATCATCATTAAGTTCAGTATGTTCAGATACAAACTATGCAGAGTCCTATGACTCCATGGAAATGACAGAAGCAGGTGCACTGTCACTTGGCACATATTGGGAGACTAAACTTCTAAGGTCAGTTCCCAATAAAACATTTGTAGGTATGTCCCCTGATACACTTCCTTCATGCCACTACCAACCCAATTCAAATAAACACAGGCCATAGGTATGACTGGGTTGACTCCTCCAATGCCAGTCACAGATAAGGTCCTTCCTGGAATAAGATCCTGAGGGTTCACAAGTTCCGGGTGAACTATTGACACTTCAGCACCAGTGTCGCTTAGCCCCATTATAACAATGTTTCCCACGGTTAAGGGCTGTAGATTGTCATTTGCAACTCTGGGCTTTCCTGCCACACATAACACAGTGGCAGATGCAACAGCTGGCTGTGGTGAAGAAACTGGTGGGTTGTTGTCAGGACACTGAAAACTGAGGTGTCCCACTTTGTTGCACACAAAACACTTGCGGGGTGCAGGTGCTGGGTTAATAGTTGTAGGGGTAGGAGCCCTGATTGAACAGTTTGCAGGGACAGAAGTACTTCCTCCTGGCTTCTCCCCTCTTACGCTTGTAGCAGGAGGCCTCCTAGCCTCTGGCTCACGATTAGCCACATAATCGTCTGCAATCTCAGCAGCCTTTTCTGCTGTTGTAAGCTTCCAGTCATTAACAAACTGACTCACTTCCACAGGACAGATGTGCAAAAACTGATCTTGAACCATAAGATCCACAAGTCCATCAAAGGTTGTAACTGTCAGTCCCTTAGTCCACTGCAGAAATGTTATTATGTTATCCACCAGGTCAGAGTAGCTGTCCTGGGAACCACGCTGCAGAGTCCTGAACTTCATGCGATAGACTGCTGGGGTCAGCTGATATTTTTTAATTAAGGCTGTTTTCATAGCCTCATAGTCCCCATCTGACTTTGGAGGCAAAGTTGCAAACACCTCCAGGGCTTTGCCTTTAAGTCCTGGTGTTAAATACTGTGCCCACACCTCCTTGGGCAAATGATACTGCCTGCAACTCTTTTCAAATCCTTGCAGGAAAATGTCAAGGTCCCCATCACAGGAAAGTGCTCCAAACGGGGTTAAAACCTTGTAGATTCCCTGGGTTCATCTCTAGGGGGCACATTCTGCACACCCTGCACTTGTGCCATCCTCAGATGGTGCTCTCTCTCTCTGCCTGCCGTTCCTCCCTCTCTGCCTGGCGTTCACGTTGATCCCTCTCTGTCTGCCGTCGCTCCCTCTCTGCCTGGCATTCCATTCC
>WWET01006545.1:14069-29471 GCA_011038615.1 Limnodynastes dumerilii
CATCACTCCGAACAAGAAGGAGGAAACTTCAGTCAAGATGCCCATTTCTTCTAGCAAGTCTCCCAAGATTGATGACTTAAAAAATGTGAGTACAAACATTTATTTAATATTTTTCAATATGTGGAACACATTAAACATAGCACACCTTAAATAAATAAATGTGCATTTATATTTCAGAAGAGCTGCTATTGTGACTAGAATATATTAATAGACTGCTAACAATGAAACTTACTATTATTACAGTGTAGCTGGGCAACTTGCATTTATTACAATCTAATGGGCCAAATACATTATACATGATAGGGAACTGGGGGGCTAGAGATACATGATAGGGAACTGGGGGGCTGATGAGACATGATGGGGTGCTGGAGGGACATGCTGTGGAATACTAGGGGGCTGGAAAGACATAATGGGGAACTTGAGGGACATGCTGTGGAATACTGGGGGGCTGGAAAGACATGATGGGGAGCTGGAAGGACATGCTGTGGAATACTGGGGTCTGGAAAGACATAATGGGGGCTGGAGTGACATGATTTGTGAATACTGGGGGGCTGGAGACACATAAGGATACTGGGAGCTAGAGAGATATGATGGTTGGCTGGAGTGACATGATTTGGGAATATTGAGGGACATTTTTATTCCTGTGAATGGGTGGGTAGGGTGGGTAGAAGCCCCTGTGCATTGCTTTGCCCAGGGCCTACAATTCTGTTAAGACGACCCTGTCCCTAACACATTCACACACACACAGGTTAATTTATTCAGCAGCCAATTAAACTACTAGCATGTTTCTGGAGTGTGGGAGGGAACCCGGATCACCCAGAGGAAGAAACACACGTAGATATGGGGAGAACATATACAATCCACACAGATAATGCCTAGTTCGGGAATCAAGCGCATGACCTCAGCGCTTTGAGGCCAAGTGCTACTCACTGAGCCACCATGCTGAGCTGCACACAAGTGATCACATCCTGTGTTGTCTGGAAATATTGGGAGGCTTTGGCGTGATCCAGGGGTGAGGTGTATGGGTCTGGATTGAGCTGATTGTGGGGACACTCCCTTACTGTCCACCCTTTACAGTTAGTCATAGAGTAGCCTAAACCCACAGACAGGCAATGCTTGCCCCGGCATGGAGGCTTCTATAAGGATGTGCTGATGCCGAACTGAAAAGTGCACAGGGACATCCCAGTCAGATCAGAATGCAACCCTGGCGCCCGGGATTTGCACTCTGAGCGGCGTGTAGACGGAGGTAAGGGGGGAGGGTTAAAGTCAATGTACAGTAAGGGCGGGGCTAAGGCAAGTGTCCCCAATCCTGGTCAGACACAGACATAACAAAGGTGACTTTACATTGGAAATTCACACCTCCTGCAGGTCCTGTGTAACCTGAAGGTTTCATTCTAAAGCCAATACACTGGCCGTCATCTTCATTGTGGTTCAGGAAAATATATTAAACAGAATTGGAATCACTGATAGTGTATCATGTGGGTGTTAATAAAAATTATTTTTTTACAGTATAGTAATAAAATAATAATAATAATAGTTTTTTCATACTTTCCTGTAAATTCATTTTTCCATTGATTTACAGCATTAACTCTACACCTGCGGCTTCTGTCTCTCACACACATTATACAGCCCGGCACTTGCAGAGTGTATCTGGAGACATAGCAGCAGAGAGCTCATCGCTTTTTGCCTGTACGCCCCGAGCCGTTATTTACTCCCCATCCAGAGGTCTCGTTTACTGGCGCCTGTGGGATGAACGCATTAAACAGTCCATAATAGCGCACAAGTAAAGCACGCAGGGTGTGTCATCATTCCTCTCAGATCGGGATCCGGGCCATTGTGTCCAGCAGGTAACTCCGGTCAATTGTGC
The DNA here is from genome assembly GCA_011038615.1 of Limnodynastes dumerilii. Taxonomy (NCBI): domain Eukaryota; kingdom Metazoa; phylum Chordata; class Amphibia; order Anura; family Limnodynastidae; genus Limnodynastes; species Limnodynastes dumerilii. The sequence continues at coordinate 15,937 of WWET01006545.1, forward strand.
ACACAAACAAAAGAGAACAATGACATCGCTACAAGATACAGTACACAAGTCAAAGGATAACAAACGTCAACACTATAATGTTTCAAGAAGTCCTAGAAGTTGACGTCTCTTAAGCTTGATACACACTGGAGATTATTCAATCGATTATCATTCCAAACACACAATAATCCAATGTTGGGAGCGATATTTTGCAAGTATGTCAGGGTTGCCGACTTTTTAAAGCTTCCCTAGAGGAGAACCCAGAAGGAAACCATAGATTCATACAAAGAGGTAGAACTTAAATGATTTATGCAAATTGTGTCATTAAGCCCCACCCCCTGTCAATCACTCATGGAGGGCCGTATTGAAAGATCCGTTTTTACGGCGGATTGCTGCGTGTTTTTAGGAGCGGATTAACTGTGCATGCGTAGTTACTTTTTCCACGCACATTACATAATATTTACGCACGTAAGTACTTTAGGCACGGACTTGTGAATCGCACCTAGGGACATACATACGGAGGGGCGTGATTTTTATCCGGACTGTAGAAGTTACGTGAAAGTGGGTGCGGGGAAGCATTTAAATGGGGTGCAGTTAGATAAATACGCACATACGTAGGTACACACGTAGAGTTAGGGCGGAAGTCACCCAAAACCCGTCCATGTTATGGGTGTTGCCTTGTTATGTGCGTGTGTAAAAACGCGCATGTAATCAATACGGATCTGTGAATCTGGTCTGTAATCTCTAGTGATCCAGGGGATGGGTGGAGCTTGATGACATCATCAAGCCCCGCCCATCCCTAGTAACACTAGGGATTACAATAGTTATTGATGGCTGGTGGAGTTTGCAGGACCTTTGCCGACTCTCCGGGGATACCCGGAGAACTGTCCAAATTTTGGTAGTTTTATTTTGTTTTTGTTGTTGACAGCTTTACAGTTTATTTAGCTTCTTGTAAAGTTATATTGGGGTGAAAAAAAGGCTGTGAGTCCAGAATTCTGTGGGGTCTATTTACAAACTTAATCTTCATGTGATAATGCCCATTTTCATGTGAAAATGGGCATTATCGCATGAAAATGCAGGGTTTCCTATTTACAAACAATGGATCGCCATGGATAATAGCAGTTTCCATGGTGATCCATGTAAATATCGGGGCTCTCCACCCGCCCGTTCTTTTCAGAGTGGGTCGGCGGTTCCTAATATATATGAAATGCTAGAATGGAGTTTTACACTCTGCTCCCGGCGTAAAACTAACGCCATCTCAGGATGGTGTTAGTGTTGTTATCCAAGCGATGGCCCCATATTCCCCCCTTTTCCTCCCCCTGATAGCTCTTATTAGGAGGAAGAAAAGGGGGGGCGGGCATGTATGGGGAGACTGATGGGATAAGCTAAAAAGTGTGTACATTTAAAAAAATAAAATAAAAATAAAAAATTAGTTTTTTTTTATATTTTTATGAAAAAATTAAATCAACTAAAAATGTGAATAAAAATAAATAAATAAAAAATAAAAATTTGCCTGTCCGGGAGACTCGTCCGACTCTTAAGATTTCAGAGTCCTGATATGAAGACACTCAGGAGTCTCTGCGCATTTATACGAAGTATGAATGAAGTCTCCTGCGATGAGCCCAGAGATCATCGCAGGGAGCACGCAGGGCAAATACTTTCATATAACGGATTTATAACCTCATGCAGACCCCAATACTCAGTGTGGTCACATAATCCTATAATAAAGTGTCTATTTCATTGTTCTCTAATGCAGCAACTGTTTAGCGTTACCATAACGATAATGAAGACCATGTCTTGTATGGTGGCAGGGCTTTAATAAATGCCTTTATCTGTCACCTTGTCTGCAAAGTTTAATATCTCCAAAGCTTTAAAGAAAATATCTGGGCAGCGAGTTTTCATCTACTTTCCATTAGAGAAGATTAGAGACCTCACCACACCCCATATAAGCTTCCTGGGCCGACCGGCGTGTCATTTATGTGGAAGACATATGGAAATAGTAAGCAGAGATATATCATTCTTGAAGTTTTTAAATGTCAAGGCAATTTATCAAAGGAGAAACTGCATTTCTTGAATTATGTTTTATTAAATACATTTCTGAAACCGGAATGTTGCAATCATCATTCTTAATTAGGTTCTGTGCGCTCGCCAGACGTTTTGTTTAAAAGAAAAAATTAAAAAGAGATCTGAAAATGTTAAGGAACTTCAAATTGGTTTTCATTCATGAATAGACAAGGGGAAAACTGCATACACTCGTTACACTAATTATCAGAAATGTTACACAGCTGCAATTTGAGAGTAATATTGATGCACTCTGCCTGTTATCAAAGGTTACTAAGGGCTCTATTTACAAAGCCCACATCCCCTCGCTTCAAAACGAGCAACTTTGCATTAAAGTCATTCTTATAGGTTGTGTTTGTCGCCGTGAAAGACAGATTTTCGAAGTACAGACAGTGACTGGCGAATGGTCGGCTGTCTCCATCTCGAAAGTTTTTATGATGAGCGGGTAAGTATGCCGAATTTATTTTTTGGCAACTTACCCATTCATTAGCTTTCCAACAAAAGACCTCCCGGGAGTCTTAGGGTTAGGATGCGGGGAGGGGATAGCGTAGGTTAGGGTCAGACCGAGGGTTAGGGTCAGACTGCTGGGATGAAAGGGTAAGGGTTAAACTGCAGAGAGGGGATGGATTGGAGAAGGGGAAGGTTAGGGTCAGACTGTGGGGATGAAAGGGTAAGGGTTAAACTGCAGAGAGGGGATGGATTGGAGAAGGGGAAGGTTAGGGTGAGACTGCTGGGATGAAAGGGTAAGGGTTATACTGCAGAGAGGGGATGAATTGGAGAAGGGGAAGGTTAGGGTCAGGCTGCGGGGAAGAAAGGGTAAGGGTTATACTGCAGAGAGGGGATGAATTGGAGAAGGGGAAGGTTAGGGTCAGGCTGCGGGGAAGAAAGGGTAAGGGTTATACTGCAGAGAGGGGATGGATTGGAGAAGGGGAAGGTTAGGGTCAGGCTGCGGGGATGAAAGGGTAAGGGTTATACTGCAGAGAGGGGGTGGATTGGAGAAGGGGAAGGTTAGGGTCAGACTGCGGGGAAGAAAGGGTAAGAGTAAACTGCAGAGAGGGGATGAATTGGAGAAGGGGAAGGTTAGGGTCAGGCTGCATGAAGTAAGGGGGTTTACGATACTGTGGATCCGGACCTTTGTCTCTTAGTAGAACTGATTTTCAGTTTTCCAGAAGTGAGAGCTAGAATCTGATTGGTTGCTATGGGCAACATCTCCACTTTTCCTAACCCTCAGCTTAGTAAATCTGGCCCAAGGAGTGCTCCCGTCTTAGCGTGTCAGAGTATATGTACATTGAGCCAGATCCTAAGCAACGGCCACCAGGGGAATGACGGACAACTCATACGTAATTCCCCTATAATGGAGGTTGTGCCCATGCGCACAACCTTCTTATGACGCCATAACGGCTGGCGTACGTAACATAAGGTAACGTAACATTACGTACGACGGCTCTTATGAAAAGTGCCCCCCCTCCCCCCGGACCCATTTCGTATCTCCGCCGTAAAGGCGGAGATAGACATGCAAATTAGAGAACAGGGCGGGGGAAGCCCCGTTATGATCAGCTACGCGGCCGTAACTGTCAGGGTAGGAATCTGGCCACTTCGAGGAGTGCGCAAGGCGTTCCGGTCTAAAGGACCTCGGGCACCCGTAAAGGTGCCCGTAGGTCTGGATCCGACCCATTGTTACTACTGTATATTGAGAAAAAAGTGCTTTGTTGATTATTTTTTCGTAATAAATCTTTATTGCAGAACATTTACAAATTTTAAACAATGAAAAGAAATATGTTGTTACATTGTAACTGCATGGTAATATTTCTTCAATTTAAACATCTCAAGTTTCCCATATCTCAAGTCACTTATCTAGATCAATAAATATCCTTCCTTAAATACAAAGCACCGTGTTACCCATCCCCATAGTTGCCAACTCTCCCTGAATATCAGGGAGACTCCCTGAAGATTGGGTGATCTCCCTGACTCCCTGAAGTGTTTGGTAATCTCCCTGATTCTAATTTCATCCATTGAGGTCTATGGAGATGACCAATTTCATGGAGGCCAAGATGTAATGAAAGAATCTTGGTAATCAGCTGCAGCGTCACTTTTAGCTTTTCTATAAAGATAGTAATGAAAGTATTCACTGACAATTTAATAATCAATAAATACTGACATTTTTATTGTAAATAGTTTTCCTGGCGGTGCTAGATACACCTATGGGTGGAGCTATTCACAGGACACGCCTCTTTGGCGCTACAGGACACACCCCTTTGGTGCAGCACCTTGATATTGCCCTTGCAATCTCCCTGATATTCATTTGCAAAAGTAGGCAACCATGCCTATCCCAGGTCAAAATTAGATCCAGTCATTGTGATAAGGGATCATTATGTGACTTAATGTAAGCTGACTTTTACATTGTTCATTGTCTAAAACCTCTGTTATTTTTACAATGTTGTAAAATGTCATTTTTAAACATACTTCTGGAGTTTTTTCTCTGTGAGAGCTAATCCTGTGTTATGTAGTATAGAAAATAAGTTACAGTTACATTTCAGGTGTAATTATTTCTGCAGTAAAAACAGATGTAAGAAAACACAAGGTTTCATTTTAATGGTTTTCAGCCAAAACGCCATCATTACACATCATCATCCGATGCAGATATTTCACAGCCAGGTCTCTCATATAAAGTATATATGGCCGGGTCAGGTTCATGTAGCGTATTCTCTACTTATGTGACAGGTGCATCGAATGTATTCAAAACAAACACAACACATAAATAATGAATAATTGCATGGGGTTTTTTTTATAACCATGTGACTGTCAACGTCCCTGAAATATATCCCAAGAATCTCAGCTGTCTCATGTCTCATGCTACTAAACTCTGTAACTTCTTACTAATATACAAGAACATCTGAGAGCACACCTTACTCTTGTGCAAATATACATACATACATCATAAATACCTACATACATATATACATACATACATACATTATACATAGACACACACATACATACATACATACATACATACATACATATATACATACATGAATACATATGTACATACATCATACATACATACATACATATATACATACATACATGCATACATATGTACATACATCATACATATATACATATATCATACATACATATATACATACATACATCATAAATAAATACATACATACATACATACATACATACATACATACATATATACATACATTATACATACATACAGCATACATACATACATACATACATACATACATACATGCATTATATATAGACACATACATACATACATCATACACAGACATACATATATACATACATACATACATACATACATACATACATACATACATACATCATTCATACATACATACATACATACATACATATATACATACATCATACATAGACATACATACATACTTACATATATACATACATCATACATATATACATATATATATATATATATATATATATACATACATACATCATAAATACATACATACATACATACATACATGCATTATACATAGACACATACATACATACATGCATACATACATACATACATCCATGCATTATACATAGACACATACATACATACATACATGCATACATACATACATACATACATACATACATACATACATCATACACATACATACATATATACATACATACATACATCATACATACATACATACATACATACATGCATATATACATACATACATGCATACATGCATACATACATACATATATACATACATACATACATGCATACATACATACATACATACATACATACATACACACATCATACATAGACATACATACATACATACATACATACTTACAAATATACATACATATATGCATACATACATACATATATACATACATACATCATACATACATACATACATACATACATACATACATACATACATACATCATAAATAAATAAATACATACATACATACATACATACATTAATCATACATACATACATAAATACATACATACATACATACATACATACATACATATATACATACACATATATACCTCCATACATACACATAAACATACATACATACATACATACATACATACATACATACATACATACATACAGATATACATGCATACACATACATACATACATACATACATACATACTGTACATGCATACCTTCTTCCAAATACATTTGGGCCACCAATGCAGTCAAATTCTTAATGCTCTTCAAAGCTTTTACCTGGCACAATAATGTGGTGTATTAATGGGAAATGGCTGCATAGAGAAGGTTTTATATCATCCTTGGAAGTAAAGGTAATTTATAAGCACTGTCATGTTGTTGGATAAAGCCTGGAGGAATGCAGCACAGATGGATGTCTTGGACAAAGAATTGAAGATCATCCACAAAAGTATGGATTAAATGCTGCTATTCATGTTAGAACATGCATACCAACTCCTCCTGAATACAGGGAGACTCTCTGGAGAGCGGGTGACCTCCCTGATGCCCTGGAGAGCGGGTAATCTCCCTGACTCCCTGGAGAGCGGGTGATCTTCCTGACTCCCTGGAGAGAGGATGATCTCCCTGATTCCCAGAAGAGAGGGTGATCTCCCTGACTTCCTGAAAAGTGGGTAATCTCCCTGACTCCACGAAGAGTGGGTAATTTCCCTGAAGAACAGGTGATCTCCCTGACTCCCTGAAGAGTGGGTGATCTCCCTGAAGAGCAGGTGATCTCCCTGACTCCCGGAAGAGTGGGTGATCTACCTGACTCCCTGAAGAGTGTGTGATCTCCCTGACTCCCTGAAAAGCGGATGACCTCCCTGACTCCCTGAAGAGTGCGTGATCTCCCTGACTCCCTGAAGAGTGGGTGACCTCCCTGAAGAGTGGGTGATCTCCATGAAGAGAGGGTGATCTCCCTGACTACCTGAACAGCAGGTGATCTTCCTGAATCCTTGAAGAGCGGGTATTCTCCCTGAAGAGGGGGTGATCTCCCTGACTCCCTGAAGAGCAGGTGATCTCCCTGACTCCCTGAAGAGCGGGTGATCTCCCTGAGGGGTATATTTACTAAAGGCGCTTTTGGCTGGCGGTTATGAATCGCCAGCCATCGGCGCGATTTTCCCGCAAATTTTTTTTTTTCAATCAAGGGATTCACTAAGGGGCGTTTTCTTAGACAATTTTTAATCACCCGCAAGAAGCGTCGCTTAAGCAAAGGGTAAATCGCTGTGCTTTTCTATAAAAAAAAAACACGGCAATTTGCCCTTTAAAAAAATCGCTGTCACTTTGTTAAAAAAAAAAACAATAACAAAAAACCGCTAGGGGACATATTATGCATTTTTATTCAGTTTTACTTTGTGGCATGTATTGCTGTGTGCTTATATGTGACAGTATGTTGGTTTTTTTTACACAACACACAGCGCAGCATGTTTAGAAGTCTTACCATGCTGACGCTGATATTACTACAAGGCTAAGCAATGCTGAGCCTTGTAGTTCTATCACCGCAACCTGGCTAAGGCTTTCAAGCATGCTGCGCTTGGCTTTTGCACACAGAAAAACACGTCAAATATATTGACATGTGTTTTTCAGGTTATGTGTGAGGCGCTTTCATTGAAAGAAGAAAGCGCCCCACACAGCAATTTGCCATCACGCTAACATTTAGACAAATCGCCTTTAGTGAATACGATGATTTGTATATGTTCTATGGCAAACATCTGGGCGGTTTCTGTCCAGCGATGTTTGCCTTGACGATTTGGACAAAGGCTCAAGTCCTGTGACTTTGCCTTTAGTGAATACGGCGATTGCAAAATTTTGAACAAATCGAGCTTTGTAAATATACCCCTAACTCCCTGAACAGCAGGTGATCTCCCTAACTCCCTGAAGAGCGGGTGATCTCCCTGAGGCTAATTCAGTTCCAGAAGTCATTGTGGTATGATGACAGTATTTAGAAATTGTCTCCTGTTTCCCTACTATGGAGGCAGCTATTTTAGTGGTATCTATAGTGTTATTTAGTGTTATTCGTTATCTAAGACAACATGACTTCAATATTGGAGACAGGAATTTAAGTAAAAAGGTCAGACATATATAAACATACACGTGCACACACACAGACATATAAAAATACACGCGCGTACACACACACAGGGGTTAATTTTTTCAGCAGCCAATTAACCTACAAGCATGATTTTGGAGTGTGGGAGGAAACCGGCGCATCCTTTCTAGCGGAAGGGTAAAGAATAGGTCACGGAAGGTCCCCCCTGGCCTTAGACATGGGGCTGGTGTAAATGTTTAGATGTAAACAGCCCTTTGTTATGTCTGTGATCGGCTCTGGATCAGGGGCACTATACTGCACATTGACTACATCTCTCCAAACCTTCCCCCCCTCAACACGCCCCTCAGAACGCCAGCCGCCTCAGCTCGAGTGGCGCTGAGATCAGAGACGGCCGTGACTGCGCGCTCTTCAGATCTGAGCATGTGCAGTAGAGAATCACTCAGAGGAACGTCACGTCAGCCGGTGTACACTCACCTCCGGGTCAGTCCCATCATCTCTGTTGGTGGAGCACGGCAGATGATGATGGCACTACACAGAGGATAATAATAATAATAACTGTATTTCACAGGAACTCAACATTTTGGGGTCTGTTTACAAACGTTGCGAGTTCCCGCACCGATGGCTGTCATTACGAAGTAGAGACACATGAAAGTTGCTTTGCGGCTGTCTCTATTTCTATTGAGATTTGCATACTCACCCATTCATTTTCGAAAGCCACCGTGCCACCAGAGAGGTAAGTAACCGTCTCTGGGGACTTAGGGTTAGGCCGAGGGGGAGGGGAGACTTAGGGTTAGGCTGTGGGGGAGAGACTTAGGGTTAGGCTACAGGGGGAGGGATTTAGGGTTAAGCTGCAGGGGGGAGACTTAGAGTCAGGGTTAGGGAGTGGGATGGGGATAGAATACTCCGGGGATCGATTGTTATACCTCATCGAGGCATAAGCAATCAATATCCAATCCAGTCTGGAACTGGCTGGGAGTGAACGGCCCTATCGAAATACGGACGATCGCAATGCGGACCCTCACCTGCATGTGCAGTACTTCATTCATTCATGTATCACATGAATGAGAAGTCCTGAGATGACCTGGCAGATCATCGCGGGACGTCGCAGGAGGGGTGAGTATTTGTGAATACTGTGAACGAAGCTGCCAGGTGCGCTGTGAAGATAAGCCAGTCTGATACAGCTTCGTTCACAGTGAATGAAGCTGTATGTAAATAGAGCCCTTTGCTCTTCGATCACTGTTATGATAAAATTCAAGCTATTAAAAAATGTCTTAGCAGCATCTCTGTTTCTCATGCTACTGACACATAGTTGAGAAATGTTGAATAGTAAATTGTGGGCATTAGAACTAACCACAATCACAGACTAAAGTGATCTAGTCTCCATGTAAGAGTGAATCTATATTAGCTGATGGCCCACCAGGGAATTAGAAGGATGCAGATAACTGGCTCCTCTCTGTCCATCTCTCATTCCATCACATTCCTTTGACATTGTGTGCACGGCTGCTGGGTCTGACCTTCATGGTGTGATTCATTTTCATTCAGCGTTGACCACATTGTAATTAGATCAAGGCAACCTTTATGAAACAATTCCATCTCCAGTGATGCGTTCCAAAATTCCAGATGCACCAGAGAAACGTGAATCACGGAGAAGGGTCACAGCTGAATGAAGGTGGAAAGAGATTGAGAAGACCTTTAGATAACATTGTGGAAGAGGGTCATACGATGAGATATGGAGCAAGACCAAAACTTGATGGGTGGAAGAATTTCCTAACTACAACTGCAAAAACTGGGAATTCGTTCAAATTCAAAGTTATTCTCCATGTAAAACTTGCTTTTTTCTCATCCTTCGTTTTAAGTATGACTTGGAGGTGAGGTTGCCCTCGATCTCTTCTTAGATGAATCTTGGACAACAGGCACATTTCTTGGGTGTTTTGAAGGTCTCCAATCTGCGCCTATGGCAGAAGAAACAAGGACTTTGGACACGTCTCCTCTTCCCACCTCTTATGCTGTGTCTTAATACTCAACACTTGAGAATTTGTGGGTTTGTAGCTGTGGAACCCATAAATACCAAGGGGATGAAGTGCCACTGTGGCAATCCCACATTCGGCAATGATACAGGCAATAGCTTGTTCACAGATGTATCATTGCCCAAGGTTGTTAAATAAAGAATATTTTTTAAATTGGAATGGACACAATGTGGAATGTTCTTGTTTTGACAAGGTCCCTGTTTCTAGCTAGGGTTAGGCTATGGAGAAGAGAGGGATAAAGTTAGGCTGTAGGACAGGGATGGTGAGAGTTACGTTTAGGTTGAGGAACAAGGATGGTTATGGTTAGGGGAGGTTTATAATTAGGCTATGGGATGAGGATGGTTAGGGGAGAGTTAAGGTTAGGCTGCAGAGAGGGGGAGGTAAAGGTTAGGATTAAGGAATGGTTAAGGTTAGGAGAGGGTTAAGGTTAGGCTGCAGAAAGGGAGAGGTAAAGGTTAGCATTGCCCGGATCTCCCCTCGTGCCTTGGGTGACGTCACGTCACCCGAGCTTTCAAAAGCCCCGTCGGGGTTTTGCGGCTTTGCCACAGCGCAGAGTACGGAGGACACAAGACGGAAGACGTGGCAAAGGTAAATAAGGGTTTTTTCTGGGGGTGAGCTGGACACAATATGGGGTTTTGCTGGTGGGGGATCTGGACACATGATGGAAATACTGGGGGGAGCTGGACACATGATGGGAATACTGGGGTGGAAGCTGGACAGATGATGGGAATACTATGGGGAGCTGGACACATGATGGGAATACTAGGGAGGGAGCAGGACACATGATGGGAATACTAGGGGGGAGCAGGACACATGATGGGAATACTAGGGGGGAATCTGGATACATGATGGGAATACTGGGGGAATCTGGACACATGATGGTAATACTAGGGGGGAGCTGGATGCATGAAAGAAATGGGGGAGCTGGACACATGATGGGAATACTGGGGTGGAAGCTGGACAGGTGATGGGAATACTATAGGGAGCTGGACACATGATGGGAATACTGGGGTGGAAGCTGGACAGGTGATGGGAATACTATAGGGAGCTGGACACATGATGGGAATACTAGGGGGGAGCAGGACACATGATGGGAATACTAGGGGGGAGCAGGACACATGATGGGAATACTAGGGGGGAGCAGGACACATGATGGGAATACTAGGGGGGAGCAGGACACATGATGGGAATACTAGGGGGGAGCAGGACACATGATGGGAATACTAGGGGGGAGCAGGACACATGATGGGAATACTAGGGGGGAGCAGGACACATGATGGGAATACTAGGGGGGAATCTGGATACATGATGGGAATACTGGGGGAATCTGGACACATGATGGTAATACTAGGGGGGAGCTGGATGCATGAAAGAAATGGGGGAGCTGGACACATGATGGGAATACTGGGGTGGAAGCTGGACAGGTGATGGGAATACTATAGGGAGCTGGACACATGATGGGAATACTGGGGTGGAAGCTGGACAGGTGATGGGAATACTATAGGGAGCTGGACACATGATGGGAATACTAGGGGGGAGCAGGACACATGATGGGAATACTAGGGGGGAGCAGGACACATGATGGGAATACTAGGGGGGAGCAGGACACATGATGGGAATACTAGGGGGGAGCAGGACACATGATGGGAATACTAGGGGGGAGCAGGACACATGATGGGAATACTAGGGGGGAGCAGGACACATGATGGGAATACTAGGGGGGAGCAGGACACATGATGGGAATACTAGGGGGGAATCTGGATACATGATGGGAATACTGGGGGAATCTGGACACATGATGGTAATACTAGGGGGGAGCTGGATGCATGAAAGAAATGGGGGAGCTGGACACATGATGGGAATACTGGGAGTAAGATGAATACTGGGGGGAGCTGGACACATGATATGAATACTAGGGGTGCCCCGAACATCGTTATACGAGAACTGAGCCGAGCCGGCTTTAGTAAAACCAAAATAAACGCCCCCAAAAAATACAAAAAATTATTAGCTGTAAAAAATAAAATCTTTTTTTGCTCTGTTATTAAACTTGGATTGCCGTGTAGCGCATCTCACTGTGTAGCTAATAATTGTGACGTGCAGTGTGTTTAAAAACCGGTAAAACCTTTGTAATTTGTTCTGTTGTTTAGTAATAGTAAGTAACGTGCCAGCCCTCTGCAGCATTTCACCTAAGCTGTATGAAAATAATATTGTTACCTGTGAGGTGCTCAAAATTAACTAGAAATTATTGTTAATGGGGTTAATAATAATATAGGAACAATAAAGAGCCAAATTATGCGATTTTAGCATTTTGTAGCAATTTTTGCAAAAAAATACAGATACAAAACCAAAACCAAAACACGGCATCAGTGAACATCTCTAGTCCAAATCCCCAGTGTCTGCTACCACACTGCACTGTTGGGAATCATTAAGACTGGTGGGTGTGTGACAGAGGGGTGTGCTTTTTGGACGGCCAGAACCCCCCACTATGAGCGGCATTTAGGAAGAGCTGTGACCCTTGTGGGATATTTTTTCTTTCTTGGTTCTGTGACGAGGTAACCACTGGCTTCAATTCTGGCTTTGTTGTAAAGTCCGTCCACCTGAGGGGCGTGTTAAGCTATGCTTTCGTACGGTTTTAGGGATACTGCAAGCCTTCGATTGGGAATCCCTAAGGATTCATTACTTGGGGATCCACACAGAAGAGAAGTGGATCTCATAATCCAGTGCTGTGCGAGCGAGCTGGACCCCTCCTCTCCTGTGTAACACTCCTCACCCTCACACACATAAAGTTACTGACAACAATTGTAAAACAATACAGTCATTTCTGCTGATGTAGAGTCTTGCAGCCAGGAGGAGGTCGGTGATATATATTATCCTCATATAGTAAAAGCATAGATGTATTTGAACTCTTCACATTGTAGGTGGTTATAATTCCTGTAGGAATCCGTAACTTGGATTTGATTAAATATGAATCTAGCACATAATCTCATGCAGTTTATTGTCTTTCTGGGATTAGCCAGTGATATAATGTCTGGCTGAAGTAAGTACTTTCACATGCAAAGCACTAATCACGTTAAGTCAGATTGCCAACGACCGAGGACTCTCTCCATTAATGGGATGACCGGGGTTCATCGGGGTTAAGCAAAATCCCTGTTAAAAATTCCCCTTACTATAAAACTGTGTGGAGATGGCGGCCGCGATGATGCTCTGCTTGTGCTGAATGATATAAATGCTGCCCCATTGTCCCGTCAAATAGGCAAATAAAAGTTTCTTTTCAGTGAAATGATTTCTAAGCCGCGGATATAGAATTCCATATAACAGGCCATTTACACATTCACAATGTAAGTACTTTGGACCAGATCCGGACTTAAGTTCCCTGTAAGTACGATCACATAGTGTAGG
>WWET01006545.1:50782-62540 GCA_011038615.1 Limnodynastes dumerilii
TCCCCCCACCCGCAGCCTAGCCCTAAGTCCCTCCCGCAGCCTAACCCTAAGTCTTCCCCCACAGCCTAACCCTAAGTTCCTCCCACAGCCTAACTCTAAGTCTTCCCCCACAGCCTAACCCTAAGTCCCTTCCCACAGCCTAACCCTAAGTCTTTCCCCCCCCTACACTGCAACCTAACCCCAAGTCTTTCCCCCGCAGCCTAACTATAAGTCCCCAAAAAAAGTTACTCACCTCTCCGGTGGTCCGGCGGCGGTGCTTCCAAAAATGAATGGGTGAGAATGCCAATCACATACTCATTCATTAAAAAAGTCTAAAACGGCTGTCATTCAGAATAGAGATAGCTGAAAAACAACTTTCCCCTGTCCCTACTTCGTAATGACAGCCATCAGTGCGGGGACTGTTGTAATAAAGACGTTTTGCAGAAATCCTGACCTTCATGGTGACCTCTCATGGTCATCCGCCCCAACCTCAAAGATCCAAAGCATTTCATCCCAGGCCACTGAGTGAGGAAGACAGATGGGTTCTGGAAGTCTCGACCTTGATATTTGAATACAGCCCATGGAAAAAAGTATGTGTTGTGCTCTATTGGAGGAATTAAACTGCCTGTTTAATGTTAACTTCTTAAAATTGGATTATGTTGGAAGCAAGAAGACGTTACCGCCATCCTGCACAAGCTCTCTGGGCTTTTCCCTCCTCTCTCTCGGTCGTGTTTAATGGCACGTTTAATATGTTTTCCAGACGCTGTGATCTGAGATCTCCGGCTCTGATAACTTTTGAGTCTGTGTGAGCCAAACGACTTGGGCCAAAAGGCATTTTTTTTCCTTATCAGACATTGTGATACTGAGTAGATTGCTGACATCTATCAAGTCTTCAGCCAAATTATCCGTTTTACAAAAACCCCAAACCATATTGTAGAGAGAACTGAGAAAATATCCATCTTCTATTCAGCATCTCTTATTCAGTAAATAGGCTGCGGAGCATTGTGGCTGCAAAGGTTTATAGAACAGACCAAAGATTTAAAATACAGGTTTTTTTTTGGAATAATGTATATTGTGTCTATATACAGTATATTTCAATACTAGTTCATAAATAAATGTGTTGCTTCCTGAGTAAAATAAGATATTGGAGGAATGATTTCTAAAGTTCATTTTATAAATATATATCTTTTTTTTCAGTGTGTGTGTTCTCCCTGTGTCTGTGCAGAGTGTGTATGTTCTCCCTGTGTCTATGTGGGTTTCCTCCGGGTGCTCCGGTTTCCTCCCACACTCCAAAAAACATTAATTAATTAACCCTAGTGTGTGTGTGTGTGTGTGTGTGTGTGTGTGTGTGTTAGAGGCCTTAGTTTGTAGCTCCAATAGGGGCAGGGACTGATGTGATTGTAATGTTCTCTGTAAAGCGCTGCAGATAATTTGTGGTGCTACATAATGAATTCCTGCGACAAATGTAAATCTGAAGATTTCAGCAGCAACAACTACTATTTGCTTCATCCTAACCCTAACCAGCCCCTTACTTCTACCTAACCTTAACCCTGCAATAATCCTAACCCTAACCATCCCTGTCCTGCAGCCTAACTTTAACCCTCCCTGTTCCACAACCTAACCTAAACCCTCCCCTCTCCACAGCCTAACCCTAACCATTCCTATCCTGCAGTCTAATCTTAACCGTCCCTTCAACACAGCCTAACCCTAACCATCACGTTCCCAATGCCGCAGCCTAACCTTAACCTTCCTCTCTCAGTAGTCTAACCCTACCTATCCCTGTCCTGCAGGCTAATCTTAACTGTCCCCTCAATGCAGCCTAACCCTAACCATCCCCTTCCCACTGCCGCAGCCTAACCTTAACCCTTCTCTCTCAGTTGCCTAAACCTAACTATCCCTGTTCAGCAGTTTAACCTTAACCGTGCATTCTCTGACAGATTCAACATGGCTAAAAGCTGTGTTGACTGACCCAGGTTTAACCTGGATTTTCTGTCTAAAAGGGGTATAATAATGATACCTAAATGTTTGCAAATGAGAGGTTTGGCCTGTAGATGGCGCCAGAAGCAGCTAGTAGCTTTTATTAGGATATTTACATTATTTTATTTACTATTTATCACCAGGTGAGATGTTTTTCAGTGATGTAACTACTGTGGATGACAAGACCCGCCCACTGTGTGTAATCTAACAGCTGGGGGAGGAGTCATAACAGTGAAGGAGAAGGACAGGACACGTCCATTCAGTCTAAGTACAGCCTTGTACTGTCCATCTTATCTCTGGAGAGAAGAACTGGGGGAGGAGTCATCGCTGCAGCAGACGCTCCAATGTGACCCATTCCATTAGGTGCAAAATCTTTTGTTCCTGAGCCTTCAACAATCCGTTACTATGGTAACCACCTGTGCTGAAGAGAAAAATGTTTTTCAAACATCGAATTGTTAAAACCAAGTGACAGTTGGAAAATTAGGAGCGGAGTATTGTGTGCCTAATGGAAGGGGTCATGTTGGAGGGTCTGCTGCAGAAGAGATACAGGACATGCCCACTCCATATATAGCCTTTTCCTGTGTATCAGTACTCTGGAGAGAGGAGTGGAGGGGAGGAGTCAGTGCAGAGGAAAGAGACAGGACCCTCCCACTATCACACCTCCCAACATTTGAGAATTTGAAAGAGGTACAAAATTTTGCGGCTTGGTAGAGGGGGTGTGTCTTGTACCACCCAGTGGGCGTGTCTGAGCAAGTGGGTGTGTCTTACACCACCCAGACCAGAGGGTCTAGTGCCTGCCCCTTTTATTTGACAACCATCCATATGTCTGAGTCTTATTATTAGGCCTTTCATCCATATGTCTGCCCCTTATTATTTGTCCAGGATTCAAATGTACCGCCTCCATATCTGCCCCTTTATTTGTCCTACCTCTATGTCTGCCACTTATTATTATTATGTCTAGCCTCCATATGTCTCCTCCCTGTTTATTTGTCCAGTCTCGATATCTGCCACTTATTATTATGTTCAGCCTCCATGTCTTCCCCTTATTATTATGTCCAGCCTCCATATCTGCCCCTTGTAATGTCCAGCCCCCACGTCTGCCCCTTGTAATGTCCATCCTCCACGTCTGCCCCTTGTAATGTCTAGCCTCCATGTCTGCCTCTTTATTATTTGTCCAGCCTCCATGTGTGCCCCATATAATGTCCAGCCTCCATGTCTGCCGCCCCTTGTAATGTCCAGCTCCCATTTTTAGCCCCTTTTATTGTCCAGCCTCCATGTCTGCCCCTTATGTCCAGCCCCCATATCTGCCCCTTTAAACGTCCAGCCTCCATTGTCTGCCCCTTTAAATGTCCATCTCCCGTAGGAGCCCTGTATTTCCTGTTCTGTGCAGTGTAAAGCCCAGCCGCATATACAGCGGCACATACTGCGGCACATACTGCGGCATACACAGCATATGCAGCATATACTGCGGCACATACTGCGGCATATACAGCGGCATACACAGCATATGCAGCATATACAGCGGCACATACTGCGGCACATACTGCGGCACATACAGCGGCATATACAGCGGCATACACAGCATATGCAGCATATACAGCGGCACATACTGCGGCACATACTGCGGCATATACAGCGGCATACACAGCATATGCAGCATATACAGCGGCACATACTGCGGCACATACTGCGGCATATACAGCGGCATACACAGCATATGCAGCATATACAGCGGCACATACTGCGGCATACACAGCATATACAGCGACACTGGCTTTACAAATAAAAAAAAACAAAACTTTGTCCCGAGAGTCTGATCTCTCAGAACAAGTTGTGAGGCGGGCGGGACAGCGGGACAGTCCCCCAAAAGCAGGACTGTCCCGCTCAAATCGGGACAGTTGGGAGGTCTGCACTACATCTTAGTACAGCCTTGTCCTGTGTACAGAGGTGGGCGGAACTAGCGAGTTGTGGGCCCAGGTTAATAAAATATGCATTGGCCGTGATGATATCCCAGGTAACCCAGTGTGGAGCTTTATTGGTGCAGTGATGATGGCTGTGGGCCCTTGTATCAGCATGGGCCCCGGTGCCGTTGCACCTGTTAGTTTCGCCCCTGCCTGTGTATTCATTCCCTGAAGATAGGAGTGGGGGAGAGAGAGAACAGAGACAGAACACGCCCACTCCATATAAGTACGGCCTTGTCCTGTGTATCTGTCCTCTGGAGAGAAAAGTTGGGGGAGGAGTAATCAGTGCAAAGGAAAGAGACCAGACCAGCCCCCTGCCTGTAAGTACAGCCTTATCCTTTGTATCTGTCCCCTGGAGAGAGGAGCTGGGGGGAGGAGTCATCAGTGCAGAGGAAAGAGACAGGACCCGCCCCCTGCCTGTAAGTACAGCCTTGTCCTGTGTATCTGTCCTCTGGAGAGAGGAGCTGGGGGAGGAGTCATCAGTGCAGAGGAAAGAGACAGGACCCGCCCCCTCCATGTAAGTACAGCCTTGTCCTGTGTATCTGTCCTCTGGAGAGAGGAGCTGGGGGAGGAGCCATCATTACTGAGGAGGGAGGAGAGAGACACGGAGGACAGATAAGAGCAAAGTGTGAAAGGGTGCAGAGATCATTTATTGTGAACAGGGACGCGGGGGGTGTTTTTGGTAAGTGAAATGAGGTTTATTAATGTGGATTGGGTGATTGTGGTGTCCTTTAATGTAAAAATCTTCTTTCTCAATCTCTATATTTATTATCTATCGGGCCCCCAGACATATATCCTGACTAGGGCCCTGGACGTTGTTTTAAGAATTGAGCTACTACACATGCGTAGTAGCTTATTTATGCAATCTACGTCCCATTTCTGTTATTACGCTATCTACGTACAGAAATGGTAGAGTAAATAAGCTATCGCATGCATAGAAGCTCAATTCTTATAGACGACGTACGTAACACGAGAACTACGTAACTCTGAATCCGGACCTGAATCTGTAAATGAGTGACAAAAAATACAACCTCCAGTTCCTTCGTTTACACGGTGACGTTTTCATTAAGAACCGGCTGAAAAATGTCATTATTTTTTTTCCTCTCTAAATTGTATAAAAAGAAATCACTTTCTTTGAAACTTAAAGTGGGAAAACTTCTACAGAAAAACTTTGCTCGTTAAGGTGCGACAGAAAAGTTTTGTGACTTAATATTCCTTTAATATTCTTGTAGAAGTGTTTTCCCACCGCCAGGAATTCTCGCTCCCGTCCCGTGGAATGCCGGTCAGACGTATATATTCCTCAGGACGATGTAAACATGTCGTAGAATTGTCGTTAACACATATCAGACCTACACGTCGTGAAAACACACTTACTATATGGGCAAACTATGCCGTATCTCGCAGCTCCGAGAGGAAAATAAATAAATGAGAATAAATGGAAGCAGAGTCTGGGCTCAGCTAATGGTGAAACACGGCAATCCCCAGCAAGAAGGCCGGATTCCTGCGCTGAACCCGCCGCTGACCTTCACGTCTGGGAGATTCCCCCAAAGCCCCTAATTGTTGTCAGGAACGGTGAAGGGGAAAAACCTCATCACTTTTTATATAAACAGCAAAACTCTGCAGCTATGTGCCAGATGTTCACAGTTTTTGCAGCAGTAAGTCAATATAAAACAGGTCATATAGCTCAGCGGGAACTAAAACACACTTAGGCGTGTGTCTCTCCATCGAGATCCCACACATGCGTCCTGTGTGCAGCCAAGAGATCGGTCCGGTGGCACCCACATGGGTATAAGCTGCAAGGGTTAACCGTTTAACTCAGGGTCGCCTACTTTTATATATATGCTCTCGGAGGGAAGAAATAGAGTCTGGTATGGGGGCGGGGCTTAATAACGCGATTTATGCAAATAGTGGACCATATTCACGGCCGTGCAATTCTAGACTTACGCCTCCATAGACCTCCTCTACGTGTGTATATGTATCCCATACGTGCGATTCTATGTAACCACGCCCTCAAGGAATCATTTAAATGCCCCCCCCACCCTCTTTCACGTAACTTTTCAAGTACGTATTTCAACCCCGCCCCTTCCACACGTATGTCTTCAAGTGCGATTCACATGTCACATGTATATTTTATGTCATTTACGTAAATAAAGTTACCACACATGCGCAGTTCAAAATGTACCTAAAAATACGAACGCAACTCCACGAGAAACCGGATCTATGCATCAGTGTCATTAAGCCCTGTTCCAGGGGTGGGCGGGGCTTGATGATGTCATGAAGACCTACCCATCCCTAGTAACGCTAGGGATTACATTAGAGATTGGCAGAGGGCGGGACTTGTGGGAGATTTGCCGGCTCTCCCGGAATACCTGCCCAAATTTGGTGAGTCTCACGGATATTCTGTTTTGGGAGCTAGGACACGAACCACAGAGCGTCACCCCTATATGATGTTACCCGTGACATCACTTATACGGTGCGGACTTGCCCTTGTGCTTCACAGCGGACCGATGTTGTGCCGCCTGCGACAGCTCTCAAGCAGAGAGTATCAGCGGTCGCATAACGCTTTGGTGTTTGGATCCATTACTGTGGAACCCTGTACTGTGGTTGGAACCTCCATCTATTGACCTACGGTATTTGTTTAGGAGTTATTCACATCTCATGGCCACAGGTAGGCGGGGTCAGACAGCTGCCTCTATTTAGGAATGAAGACCCCCCGTAAGGGGGTTATTTCACTTTACTTCTTTGATTTTATTTTTTGAGTACAGGAGAGAGAAATGGCCATTGTGCTAATAAACTCCTTATTGCTGCTGTCTTTGCAGTGTGTGGAGTCCCCTTTCCCCTCACTCACACGAAGAACCTGACACAACACAAGTAGTGAAGTCTAAATAAATGATTAGGTTTTATTAAACTAATTAAGAGGGGAAAATGGTCTTAATTTAATATAAATGGGATGGGGTCACAGGACAGCTCAGCAAGTAAAGCAGTAAATATGGAAGAAGAAATAATACCATTGACAACAACAAATAGCTTGGCCTGGTGATGACAGGAACAAGCCGCGGAGCCCGACCTTAAAGGACTCAAACTGTGCACAGACACGGATATTGCTCGACTGAATCACCACCAGGCAACACCTTGGCATGGACTAAGCACTGCTAACTTGCTAAAGCTTTAGGGCAGGCAGGAACCACACAACCACAAGCCATCCAACACCATAGGAGGAAGGTGAGCAAAATCCAGAAGGAGAAGGAGGGGGGAAGGGAGGAAAATAATAAGAAGAAGAAGGACCGCCTCCAGGGAGCCTCAGCTTTTATAGAGAGATGTAATCCCAGCTCCTCCATCACCACTGATTCACACATCCAGGGAGTTTAATCTCCCTCTGGCTTAGTTCAGCCCTCACTCCTTCTCCAGTATAAATACTGTACATGTTGATGGTCCAATATGTGAGCAGTGGAGTCCTTATTTTTATTATGTGTATGTAATCTTGTGCCTAATGGAGTCTTTTGTCTTTACTTTTAAATCACTTTTTGCCAACGAAATGTCTGCATTATATATTATGAATGAAAAATAAAGTATACAAGTTTTAAAATATTGATTGTGGGGGTGTGGAGCGCGCCATTATTTCGGGAACTTGTTGGTGGGGGATCTTTCATCTCTGGCTTAAAATGTTTTGAGAATACCGTCGATACCTGCTGCTGAAGACATAAAGTGAGTACTGAATTCCCCCCCTGGCAGCCCATCCCCCTCACGGTGGCCCTGCCTGTCTACACTAGGTATGCATGGCAGGGGGGGGCGGTCACATCATTACTGCATGGAATGCACCATAGATCATACTACGTTCTGACGTGGCGCACATGCGCGTTAAGAATACTAACGCATTCGGCATGTGTAAGTACCCTGACGTTCTTAATACAGACTGCACTCTAGTGACCACCATACTCAATACAGTGCATGCTAGCAATCAACATACAAGATACAATGCATCTTAGCGACCACCATACAATGCAGACTACACCCTAGTGACTGCCATATGATACACATAGCATCCTAGTGGCCGCCATACAATTTTTACTGCACCATAGTGACTGCCAAATAATACATACTGCATCCTAGTGGCCACCATGGAATACACGCTGCCACCTAGTGACCACCAAACAATACACACTGCATCCTACCAGATATTGGAGATAGTTTTGCATTGTCGCCACCAGAGGTTTGGCTCATTATTGTATTGTTTGCCCTCATTATTGTATTATTGCTTCATTTGACACTGTGGAATTCACAGAAATCAGGGGAAAAGGAGGAAGTCTGGAAATGGTTCTCAGAAGCTGAAGAGAGGCATGTCTCCTTATGTAATATCTTATTATAAAATCATCTATTAAATACAATGTATCATTAACTTCCGATGTCTGAGCATTGACTTCAAGCATTAACACCAGCAGCTCCGCCTTGAAAGATTGACACTGACAAGTTGCTATTTCTTAATGCAATGTTTTATTTACCCAAATCCCATGTAGTTCTGTACATGTATCTGCAAGCTGCGAAATGTGATGCTTTAACATGACAGGTTTCCTCTAATTACACCAGATTCTATGTAAATCACAAAAACAACGAATGAGTTCTATTAACAGTTCAAGACATAATTGTCCATTTATCAGCAGCTAGATAAATAAACAATTATATCTAAAATCATATTTACGCACCTTGCGTGCGTAAATCACCTGACGCTATTAATTCTGGATCCGGTCCAATAATATGATAATAATAATGGAGCAGATTCACAATCATGATTTTACTACTTTTCCCGTGCGTATTTTTTGTTACGGTTGAACTGCGCAGGCGTAGTAACTGTTTTGCGCAAGCTACGCAGGATTTAGGCACGGAAGTCCATTACGCACGGATTTGTAAATCGGACTTAGTGACATACGTACAGAGGGGCGTGGTTGTCTTCCCTACATGCGTATTTTAGTGACAGTGTGGGGGGCATTTTTAATGGACTAATATATGTGCGGTTTATCATGTACGCACGTATGGAAGGAAAATACGCGCGTAACAACACACGTAGACTTAAAGTTGCCCTATTGACGCGCAAGTCACCAAAAACGGGTCCATGTGAGGGAAGTGCCATGGGTGTGGCCTTGCCACGTACATGCATATATTTGCGTACTTTACTTATACACACACACCTGTGAATATGGTCCAATAATAGTAATAATAATATATTATATACTATATACAGTAATTCTGTCTTAATTGTTTATCTGTTTTCTTAAAAAAAAAAAAAAATTATTTATATAGTTTAGTTATAAATGATTCTATTTATGTACTTTTGCAAAGTCAACTAAAAATACTGGCACAACGTACGAGCAAGGTTTTCATTATCTATGGACTAATCCTGCATTGGTGAGGGTAACATCGTTCTGCTTGCTCTGCTTCCCTCTCAAATGACCCATTATTTTGTGGAGTATCAGTTGTTTCAGTCTGGATCAGGCACTGTGCCTCTTCACACACTATGGCAGCTGGGGTGTGCAACTGAGGGATGTGGGTCCCTGTCCCGGTCGGCCCTGTTTCGATAGGGCCATTCTCACCCAATCAGTTCAGAACTGGCTGGAAAATTGATTGTTTCTGCCTGGATAGCCAAAGCAATCGATCCCCCGAGCATCGAACGGTAAGTATTCCCAACTGCTTCCCTAACCTTCCTCTTCTATTACTCTAACCCTAACCCTCCCTTCCCTGCAGCCTGACCCTAACCCTCCCTTCCCTGCAGCCTGACCCTAACCCTCCCACCCCTACAGCCTGACCCTAACCCTCCCTTCCCCACAGCCTAAACCTAAGTCTCCCTTCCCTGCAGCCTAATCCTAACCTTCCATTTCTTAGAGCCTAACCCTAACCCTCTCCAACTAACACTAAAAGTACCCAGAGAGGTTACTCACTGATGTCAATCACACATTCAGGAAAAAAAAAATCTAAAATGACTGATTTTCAAAATAGAGACTGTCGAAAAAGATGTCAGCAATCATAGTGGGGACTCCCACCGGCAATTGTGTGTGACTGCTGTGCATCTGTTTTAATTGCAGTTTGTCACCATTGAGCACAAGTCGAAATCGGCAGATCCTAAAACATGACCCAATCTACTAGATACAAAATATTCTGTTCCTGAGCTTCCAACAAGTAGTTACTATGGTAACCACCTGTGTAGAAGAGAACAATGTTTTTCAAGTATCAGTCAATTCATTAAAACCAGGTGAGTGACTGCTGGAAAGTCTGGAGTGGAGTATTCTGTACCTGGTGGAATGGTTTAAGATGGTCTCAATCAGGCTCATACAGCACAGAAAACCAGGTTGATTTTTAGGAGTAAATAAGCCACGATGAAGTATTATTATTTACACACACTGTAAGCGCTTGTTACGGTTCATCACGTAGAGTATTTACGCTAGCGTATTTTCTATGCGCTAACCTAGGCACTCCCCTCGGCCGTAGGTACTTTGACCATTTTACGCTTCCCAAACCCTACCTTAACTTTTCACGCCGTAACTACTGATGTAGTGTAAGATTTAAATGCCTCACCCTGCCTCCGAAGCGTAATTATGGGTATGTCCCTCCCCCTCGTTCGTAGTTACGTGGTTGATACCTGGCTGGTACGTACGTTCAGAGTTACGTTGTGTAACATCTGCCGTGCACATGCGCAGTAAATGCTAATGGGCGATTTTACGTTACCGGGTAGCATAGGATCGCTCGCGTACGTAGTTTAGGATCTGGCCCATAGCCCTTAATTTAAAAGTCAACAATTTATCTTCTAATCACCACAAATAAAATGCAGCCTTTATGACAGAATCAGTCCAAAAAGTGGAAAACAGGATGTAAATGAAAGCAGACGATTATTTATGGAGTTACAAATCTTTAATAAGATCAATTTAAAAGCGCCTGTTTTTTGTTTTTTCCGTAAAGCCTGAAAAATCCACCAAATTAATGACGCTTTTATAGGCATTTATAGGAACTCTGGGGAGTGCGTAAAAAGGAGGAAGGATGAATGGATGCAGGCGTATTAAATGCTTTTTCGCTCTGCAGGGTGTATATGACTCATGGTACACCTGTTTAATAGAGCTCAATAATATCTCTGAAAGTAAAAGGGTTGTTAACACACTTTGCTCTGAAAATCCATATTTCACGTCGCATGACTCAAGTCACAGAATTCATCTAATTACAGCTAAAGGAAAACTGCTGACCAGATCGTCACAAGTGAGTTTCATCGCGGCCTGAAACAGTCTTACCGCATATAACCGTGTTACTAGACTGTTGCTGATTAAGAATTCCTTATAAATAAAGGTCTAAACGACATTTAAAAACTACAGTTGTCACTTTAAAAAAACAGGGGGCCGAATCCTGAACTCTGGCCGAAACGGCACTTGCATAAGTTCCGTCTGAATACAAATGCACATGTGCACAATGTTACGTCCGGTATTACTTCCGATGAAGAGGCAGACAATGTCTGTATTCCCATCATATAGGCAGGGATAGCCATGCAAATGAGGGTCGGGGGAAGCCTCCTTACCACTAGGTCTGCGGCCATATGGTTAAAGTAGTAAAAGAAAAGGTAGGAATCTGGGCACGTACCTCCGGACCCCCGTTTACACATAGAGGGGTCTGGATCTTCCACAAGGCCAGTAATCAAACTCCTCTTTTTTCATATTAATAGTATTAGAGATAAGAGGTGATAATAACAGTGTAATAGTAACGCTGGTCAGTATCTGTGTAATAATATAATATAATAGTATTAGAGATGAGAGGTGATAAATAACAGTGTGATAGTAACACTGGTAAGTATCTGTGTAATAATATAACAA
>WWET01006546.1:10683-43748 GCA_011038615.1 Limnodynastes dumerilii
ATATATATATATATATATATATATATATATATATATATATATATATAATCCTTTTAACAAGACAAATATGATTTTTAAAAAACCTTGTACTCACCCTTATGTAGCACAGACTATCTTTAAAATGCAGTGGATAATAATGAGACTTATTCAAATCATCTTATATCTTGAAAACATTTGTTTGTATTCATCACTAACTGCAATCACCTAATGCTTACCAGGCAATGTGTTTGTGGAACGCAGTTTGTCTTAATGCAGACAAAACAATTTAGATTTGACCTTGCAAACAATGGGCTGGATCCAGACTTAAGAAGGAGTTTGTAATTAAGGACCTGATTCACACTTAAGAACGTGATAGCTTCCTAAATATACGCAACTAATAGCAATGAAACTCCCTCAGCACGCCCCCGGTTTTCAGGTTCTTATGTGACTTACGATTGCCATAGAACACCCTTAACTGTAGGTTCGCATTTGAATGCGTAGGGCGTCTACTTAGGAACTTAATTGCATATCCGCGCCTTCATTTGGTCATTTAAATGCCTCTCTTCACCCAGATCTACGTATCTGCCTAGTTACTTATTCATGGGAGGCCCATTATTGCGTATGTTACTACGAACCTACAGATTTTAAGTTCATTGTGAATAAGCACGGAATTTGCGAACTTAAGTCCAACGCAAATAGCGTATAAAAGTTACTAAGCATGCGCAGGAAGTTATAACTCTCTGTACATTTGACTATAAGCATTGTGGGCGGGGGAAGGTTTATTGTACAGTATTTTCCGGGTTATACACTTCCACACGTCAGAACGTTCCATACGCACCAAGATCCATCTGGAAAAGTTAAGGCAGGGTTATTGTCACGTAAGCCAGCTAAAATCCGTCCGTGAGAAGGGTGTCGCCAAATAACACCATGTGATATCATTCATAGCTTAACAATAATATCATATTGAAGACTTTACAGAATGACTTTAAT
The DNA here is from genome assembly GCA_011038615.1 of Limnodynastes dumerilii. NCBI lineage: Eukaryota > Metazoa > Chordata > Amphibia > Anura > Limnodynastidae > Limnodynastes > Limnodynastes dumerilii. The sequence goes on from WWET01006546.1 coordinate 11,653, forward strand.
TAACTATGAGTTAATTTGGAGAATATGTTTTCTGTTTATCAGAATAGTATTTTGGCTAACTTTGTGTGGAGCCATTTTTCTGAGGTAGACATATGTAAACCTAGATACATATGGAAATAGCTAGAAAAACAATCGATATGTGGAGCTAGTGAACCCAAAAGCTAAAAATCTTAGTACAATAAATATACAATCCAAAAAACAATACACAACATATGTACATAAAGTAATAATAAAAATAAATGTAATATAAAACACGTGATTATGGAACTGAATTGTTCCAACACAACAAATAATAAGTTCAAGATCGTGAATAGCCCGATTGATCGGGGGCAGCCTTCTTAGGATAGGGTCCGGTAGTTCCCACGGAAATGGAATCACAAGAAATGTAACCAAAAGGCGCCTTAAAAGTGTCTTTTAAAATAATAAAGTTCACGTGCTTCACAGTGAATAAAGGGACTTGATAAGCCAGTAGTGATTGAATGCGTACCAGAAATCCAGTATATCAGAGCCTGTTCAAGGTATCTTTCGCTTTAGACTTGAGGACTTCATTCGCGGCTGTAATCTTGTCAATACAAGTGCTCAGCAAGAAAAAGAAATATAGGCAATATAGTGTAGTATTTAAAACACTAATATTTAATTCCAAAAAAATGAGTAAAATATGCGTACATCAAACATATGAATTAAAAGCTTATCTGAACAAATAGAGTAGTATATCAGCACACCACTTCAGGCAAAATAACCTTAAGTGGTGTGCTGATATACTACTCTATTTGTTCAAAAAGAAAGGTCAATTTCAGGTTGTTATAAAGAAAAAAGTACTAAAGAAATAAAAATCAGCATGCAGCTCTAATCTTACATTTGAGTCATAGTCTGAACAAAGGGTAAAAAGACTAACACTGCAAAATGGCAGACATGTTACTACTACTAGTACTAATCTTACAGAGTTAGGGCCGGTAATATACGCAACTAATACACATAAGGCCAGAAGTGAGTGCGGCCAGATAGGGCAAGTCAATGCAGGTGTAAGTTTAGGTCCGGCCAAGGTTGCGAGGGGAGTGACTGTTTTTTCTGGTGGGTGTAACCTGCTCCGACCTGCCACTTAGTTGCGGATATTTGCGGCCCGATCGCCGACGGAAGTCTGAATACGGCCCTTCATGTGTATGTCTGCTTTGGATGGAAAATTGGTCTTTGAATGTTTGCCTGGGGATGGTCATGAAGAAAGGTCAATTTCAGGTTGTTATAAAGAAAAAAGTACTAAAGAAATAAAAATCAGCATGCAGCTCTAATCTTACATTTGAGCCATAGTCTGATCAAAGGGTAAAAAGACTAACACTGCAAAATGGCAAAGATGTTACTACTACTAGTACTAATCTTTAACCTCTTCAGGGATGATTTATTGTTATAAATATTTTTGATTTTCCCAATCAACTGCACAGAAATGATAAATGAATATATAATATATTTACATTTTTATTATATTGAACAATTTAGTTATTAATAATAACAAAAAGATTTGCAATAAAAAATAGCAGTTATTTTCTAATAAGAATAAACATACACATATGTGCAAGCATTCTTGAAGAGGTGAACATCTTGGCCTAATATAGTTATTTCAGGAAAAGCTACAAAATGGGGTACCCATGCAATATTGTCTTAAGCAAGTGAGCAAAAGGCTCTCTTTTCTAAGAACTTGAGTTTGCAAAACAATATCTGTGTGGAGGTGCTGTGTTGTATGCAAATGCAAATATAAATAACTTGTATTCAAAATATTTCAGTCATCTATTGTTGTATTTAAATAGATTGAAATATTGCAACTAGGAGCATAATTAGATCTGCAGATTTTTCACAGGACTTAAGTTGCACAGTTGGACAATTTTGGAGGAAGCATTTAGAGATAGCACAAAGTCATATTTTGTTATTATAGGATATATATAGGTTAGTAAGTATCAGGATTAGCTAACAGAACAGGTACTTTCTGTAAAACTGTTATTATAACAACTTTTTTTTTCTGAAACAAAGTGTATGCATGTAACCTCTCAATCATTTTACCATTTTACCAGTACACTTTGCCAGGGACAGCACAAATTTGTATATTTAAAGATAATAACTATTAGGCCCTAAGTGCCCCAAGCACATGTACTTGTTTGAGTAACTATTTATCAGATTGATCTTTCAGATCTTTCTTTTTTCTAGGAGCTCTGTATAATTTGCAAAAATAAATTTGAGAGAAATTGCAGCAATTTAAACCAGTAACTTTTTGGCCTACACAGTGGACATTGGAAACAATGTTCACATACAATGTAGGTGTGGTATTTAAGTTATAAAGTCATTTTATTGACATTCATACACTCAACAACATTAGATTGACAGTGTGTACATATCAAAATTAGGGAGACTGGGCTTTTTTACTGACAAAACTAAGGTTGACAGTATTATTACATCAACCTTAGTGTTATCGACCGGTAAAGACAGACACAAACCCCAAAAATGAACTGCAGCCTAAACATAACCTCAACCCAACTCTAAACCTAACATTAGGCATATTACTTACCCATTCATGTTACGTTGAGTACATATGTGTAGGGCAGAATCGTCGATCTCCGGCAATCCAGCAGTGTCGAGCTCCCGTCTGTCCATTAGATTAGTGTCTAAAGCATGGTTTATGCTACATGAGCCCTGTTTAAATAGATCCCATAATACATAATACATGATTAAGTGCAGTCTGTTTAAGTACATGACCTTTAATTACAAATCGCAATCACAGTTACAGCACATGTAATCCTGGCCACACAACCTGATTAACATACAGCATATAGTTATGACAGATATGTTGGTAAAATGCTGTATGGATTAAAACACTGCTGCTATATTTGAGAAATATTGAATCTATATTTTGCTTTTTCATAGAAACATATATAAAGTTAATGGAAAGCTAAGATCAATAATAATATAAAATAAATTCTCACCATTGTATATAAATAGTTTTGATACTGAAGTCAATGTGTGTTTTCCTCCTCTTCTTTCCTATGCTCTTCCTTTAACCCTCCACCGTATCTTACTGTATTTCATTTTGTTCATTTCTGTTTTCTTTCTTTTTTTCTGAATTGTCTCCACCTCCTCATTTCCTTCTCTCATTAACTACCTATTCTCCTTTTATTCTGTCTTGTATTTTATTCTTACTTCTCTTCCCTTTTTTGTTCTGTTTTTTGTTGGTCTTCCTTCACCTCTGCCACTTCTGCAATCCTTCAAAGTCTCCCCTGGATTTTTCTGCTGCTCACTCTAATCATTTTATAGCTTCTTGCTTCTATTTTTCATCTTTTAAACCTGTATCTAATGTGTATGTTAATATTTTTATCAGCATGCACAAAAGGCATAATTCCATTTTATATCTTCAAGTTTTAAGATAAAAAAAAAAGGTTTTTAACTTGGCAATTTCAAACTATGATTCTAGTTAATTTATCTGTTTTAATCATAATGGAGCAAATTTTGTGCAATTATGATTAATATCTATATTTTTAATTTGTAAATAAAAACTATGAAATATACAGTGACCTTTTCACAACTGCTTTAGCAAATGTAAGGTGTGACAGTTTTTTGAAAACTTATTTTAAAATAGTAAATTTTTTTGTCCAATATACAGTATCATCAACATATTCATGTTCTTTTTTTATGTTTCAACTGTTGCCGTAAGCTTACTTATTGTTTTTTCTTTCCTTTTCTTCATGCTGTCGCTTAGAGCCCTACAGAGAGACAAGTATGGGAGTAAAACTAAATATTGCATATCAAATGTAATTGCGTTCAATTTATAATATATTTATAGCATTAAGTGATTAATGGACTAGTAACAATTGTAAATAATATTCTTTTTCTTGAATCACTGCTGTATTATATGGTTGCTTTAGTGTGTTAGGTCCCTTTTTAGAAATTACTTTCAACACAAATATACATTTATCATTTTAGAAGTATGAAAAATTAGATGCATATCCCATCTCCCTAATTTATGGCATCAAACATATAGGGGCAACAAACCATACAGCACTGATTAAAGTACGTGAAAGGAAATTATGCTATGTTACAGGTCCTAATGAAATAATAATTAATTTCATGTTTATTTTCCTGAAAAGTAGATTAATATAAAATGTAATTTTAATATAAAATATTATTATTATCATATGATTATGTTTGAGACATAAGGGATAATAAAAACAAAAGAGAGATATAAATGTTCAAATGACATGTTTCATGCACTTTATGAAAGCTGATAATTTATGTAATTGAACATATATATAAGACATTTTAAAATATTTTAACATATTTGGGTGGACTATTTTGTAAAATGTGCAGGTATTCTAAAGAAACATTTCATCTAAAAGTGAATAATCTGTTCATTAAGTTTACAAAAGCAAGAACATTATGTAAACTTGCTGAGTTTTATACTTTTCATATTTTCATACACTAAGGATAGCATATCTAAAAAGATTAGAATTATTGCTTTATTATAAATATTAAATCCTTTATTGCATGAATTCACTTTCTAATGAATTTGCTATACACGAGGCCTTGATCGTGCACACTACCCAAATGTAGAAAATGTTTCCCCAAAATTTGGGAACTTAAAAAAAGCTGGTGTGGTTTGCATTAAATGTGTTAATTTAGGGTCTGGGAGGATCAATGTAGGTCTCTGTTTACAATCGGTGAATGTTGGCAGATATGCGATATCGATGCAGTAGGTAATATCCAAATCTGAGCCCTAAACAGTTTTCAGGTCAGTATATGTGCTGACAGAACAGACACTATGGACTAGGATAAAAAAAACTCTCACATTTTTGGCAATGCAAGCATATGTGCCACATTCCCAGAAAGGATCTAGATCCAGAGTTCCACCCTGAGTCAGTTTAAGGTGGCAGGGCAGTACGTGGATTAAAGCACTTCTCACATCTCAGAGGGGGGGAAGTTTGTAGATAGTAGAGTTAGTGCATGGTAAGCATCCTCTGTAATATCCAGACTTCTGCACTGTCAATATTTTAAGTGTGGACAGTGTATAAGTTTTAAAGGTGGGGCCTGAGATCTTATGTTCATACAAGTATGGAAGTCTGGATCCAGTAGAATTCTAATAAGAAATAGAATCGTTAATATTTTGTTGCCCGTATTAGTAAATTGCCACTAATGCTCCCCACTATCATTCAAATTACATACAACATTATGTGAAATAATATATACATATTTACAAGAGCTGGAGTCGCAATCTGCAAGGTTATAGCAGGATTCCTCTAAAATCCACATCTGCCCCTGCCATACTGTCAAATGATTTTGTAAGTGACAACAATCTCACTTTATGATAATGTTGAATCTGCAGCAAACCACAGGATGGGATGGTATAACATGTCTGTATTGTTTAAGGAACACTTCCATTAAGGCTCCAGCATTGCTTTTTGGGGCTTAAGTGGTAAAGTTTTAAAGGCCTCTGATTTTGTGTTGGTATAGGAAACATTAGTTAGACACGTTAAACCGCAAGGTTTCTTTGTCTATGGAATTTATAGCTTTTTCTATACACACACAGAAAATTTTTTTATTTCATTACATGGCATTCAAATCTCTTGCCCACCCAGTCAGTGCAGTGAATAAATTATGTGACATCACAGGGGAAAGGACATTCAACAGAGAGGTTGCTATTATAGATTATAAAACTTTATTATTAGAGTAATAACAAGGCTAATATTTGCACCGTGTGTCCCTCTCAACCGCAAAACATACCCCAGCATAGGAGGTAACCAGTGACAGAACTACGGGAGACAATGGAGTTGCTGGGCTCTGGGCACTAGCCCTGAAGGGGCTGTACTTCGCAGTTCAGGGCCACCCAGAGATTGCAGCTGCTGCCACTCATAAGATATGGGAGCTGCAGAATATTTATATTATTATAATATAAATCTGTGGTTCCTAAGTATTAGCGACAGCAGCTGCTATGGAGTCGTGATGCAAGAAGCTTGTCTCTCTGCCTGCACTTTCCAATTGTTGCATCAGAACATACAGGGGGAGGGACCGATATACTGGGCCCCCCCTATTTCATGGGAGGCATGGTTACAGAGGGCCAGGGGAAAGGGAAACCCGGGGTCACAAGGAGGGTCATGGGGGGGCAGAGGTGCCAACATCTATCTTGCCTCCGGGCAATTTCTATAAAGTTGCACCAATGGAGGTAACATAGTTGATTTCCCTGCCAGAACACAGAAGAAAATCAGTGTGAGAGATGTCAGCCATCTAGCTCCTCTTATGTGAAGCCTGAGTACACCAAGGGCTCTTAGTTTGACAAGTGCAACACTATTAAATTTCCTATCAGACGTAGACTTTGAAAAATAGAATTTTAGGTACCATAAATGACAGGAAAAAGCGCACCGCAAGCTTTTTCCTGTCATTGCACCTAATTGAATCAGGCCCAGAGAGTACGCGCTGAGTGTTGGTAGTTCACTCCTTTGAGTGGGACTGGTTAAAATGTAAATGCACAGATGTTTCGATAATGTGACCTAGTGCTGACCTATACAAAAGCTTGATTTAAACAGCAGAAAAACTGCCAAAATACAAAGTTAGCTTCATATTTTGGCAGTATTTCTTGGTTTCAAAACTTACAACACTTGAGCTTGTCAGCGCTCCCTCTTCACAGTGCAGTGCCGCCACTGAGCTGTTTGTAGTATTCAGAAATTAGTGCTGTCCCTCGCTGGGTGTTCTTAAACTTAGGCAGCTCCAGCAGGCGAGCTGGAGGATCATTCAGAGTGATACCCCTACTTCTTTAGAGCAGCAGTGATAGGTGATTCCCTGTCACAAGCTGCTCTTGCTTCTGTGTCCTGTTGCCTAGCAGCTGATGCATGTGTAATCACTCACTGAAAAGATCATAATAGGCTGTTGCTGTATAGAAATATAGGAACACAAACACTCCTAAGAAAACAGTGCTACCCTACCAACAAAGTCAGACTAGGGGTCGGATTTACAACCCCGGACGTCTTCCACATACGTCCTTAATTTTCCGATAATATGCGTATATGCGATCTTAAAGATCGCATATACGCAATCTACGTAACAAAACGACACACAGATTACGTAAAATAGTAACTATACTTGCGCAGTAGCTTTTATCGGTAAATTAAGGACGTATGTGGAAGACGTCCGGGGTTGTGAATCCAGGCCTAGACTTGTAATAAGCAACACAGCAGTGATTGTTGGAAAGTGTGTCAATATATGATCGGCACAAAAACCTCAATACATCAACTTTTGTAAGCACATTGCTATGGATGAAGTATTAAAGACTATGGGGCGGATCCTCAACTACGGCCGTCTTTCAAACCGCATATACGCAATCTACGTACTGAAATGATACATAGATTATGTACTATAGTTACTACGCATGCGCAGTAGCTATATATCGGCACATTACGGTCGTCTGTGGAAGACCGCTGTAGTTGAGGATCCGGCCCTATGCATGTAAAATGACATTTATTACCCCACCCCACAAAAAAACAAAACATTATTGTATTGCAACTGGATGCATCCATTTTATAGCCATTCTAAAGTGATATAAAGTTGTTTTTTCTACAAATTTACTTTTGTTGAATGCAGGAAAAATATATATTTATATATAAGTGGTTTGGGCGGCGGGGTAAAAAGTAAATTTTTATCCAACACACAATGCAAGGAAACATATAATAAATCACTGCTGATCTTCTGTATCATCCAGCACTTTGCAGTACAAACAGAATCCAACACCAGGAGGCATTGGGGAAAGCACAGTGATAGATGCTACATGTCAAATCCACAGAGCAGACTAAAAGAGCTTTGTTTGTGAGAGCTGCAAGTGTGCAGAAGAGGTCATAACAGGGATTGACAGGGATCACTGATCTTGTAAATCTTTTAAATACTGAACCTACAGGAGCAAGGTTCATTGTGAATAGCCACGAGTAGCAGAATAAAAAACAAAACTTTTTTTTTAATAAATTGGGCCCCAAATCTTTTGCTTGATTAAAATATCATTAAAATTCTGCATCCAGATCATTTTCTTTAAAACGAAAATAAAATACATTGACAACATTAAATGCCTGTGGGTGTTTGGGTCACCTACCACTCATTTCTGCATGACAGCAAATTCCTATGTATTCCTTTCTTCACAGTGTGGCTGCAATCAGACATGTAAAACTAAAGTTATATTTCTAATTTAGGTTAGAGCTGAAGATCAGTCAAGCAATATTGTAGAAGTTAGCTTTAATTTAGCTTTCTACTGTTCTACAATTTAACATGTGACACCATTAACAGCAGTATGCAATGCAGAGAACCCACCAGTGACAGCAATACGTGATCCACAGAGCCCACCAGAGATGGAAGTATGCAGTACACAGAACCCACCAGTGACCACAATACAAAAAGCACACCAAAAACAGACTTCACAATACATAGATCACAGTAGAGCACAACATAGAGAACACACCAGTGACTGCAATAGAGAGAGCATGCCAGTGACTGTTATACAGAAAACAAAGAGCACACCAGTGATCACAATACATAGAACCCACCCAGTGACTGTTATACACATTAGGAAGCACACCAGTGACTGCTATACACTATAAAGAGCATACCAATGCCTTACATGAAAAAAAATAAATGCAAATGATGTTATCCATGTACTTGGCAAATGTGAATTGGAAAATTTGAAAGTTTCTCACTATCTCAATTATTCATATCTGTAACTTTAATTTTAACTGTTGTCAAGTAATTAACTTGCAAAACACATACCTCTTATTTGGTTGAGGAGAATAAACTTTATTAAATAAAATATTTTACTAATATACCTTTCACATCACAACCAAAAACCCAGGTTTTTGTCCTGAAGCCCAGATCTCGGCTCAAACCTGGGTATTTGGTAGAATTGTGAAACGCCCCATTTTCTTGGACCAGAGTCTAATGACCTGGCAATTGGATCCAATAAAAAAAAAGGTGTTTTCCCGGGTCCCACATGGGATGGGTGTCAATGTGAAAGATCCCATGTGATAATTCCACACTGGTCTCTCACAGACACCTGCTATGGCAATAGCAAACAAATCTCCCAGCTGGGAGCCACACGCAGCAACTGGAGCAAGCATCATTTTCGTAGTTCTTGCATGTCTCCTTTCTAGTCTGTCTACATTCCACAGTGGGAATTTAGTAGTTGTGTGTTTCCTTTCTGGTCAACTTGCGCTCCCGTAGACCAGAAAGGAAACACACATGTACTAAATTCACACAGTCAAATAGTGGAAACGGAGGTGGACCAGAAAGGAGACTACGCAAATGCCGTTTGCTCCAGTTGGAGTTGTGTTTCTCCTTTCTGGTCTGCCGGGCCATTTAACAATGATTTTTTTTTTGATTTTTTTTTTACCTGTGTAAGAGATGGACTTACAACAAGGTTTTTGTTTACACAGCAATTCATCCTGCAATTATCTATGTTGAAAAACATGTTATTACAGGGTGGTGATATGTAAGCGGTTTTAGGAACATCAAATGAAATGACAGCCTTCTCTGCATCAGTGTGTACTGAGCTCAACTTTACCATCTACCCATGTTTCTGTCAGAGACACTGATTACAGACAAATTAATTTTGTTTATCAGTGTAGGGTAAGAGTCTTTTTCGTACCTCTTGTATAATTTTCAGCATGTTATACAGCATTCTTCCTGAATGTATAATATGTTGTTACTGACTTGTGATTCAGTATAGCTTGGCTGTATATTTAGGACAAGTCTAAATACTGACGCAAAATAAAGCTATAATATCCTAAAGGAGCACTTTCTATAGTTTAATAAAAAGCTTATAATAACAATGAAAACACTTTTGTTACTTAGGACTGGATCCAGTGCATATGTGCACTTTGCGCTATTTGATTACACATCTGGATCCTATATATCTTCAGATTTCTGTAATGGAAAGTTTTTTGGCAGCGGAGTGGGATGGAATGTGATGGTGGTACGTAAATTGCGTAAATGACCTACTATGCATGCGTAGTAGGTCATTTCTCAAAAGACTGCACTTAAGAAGCAGGTGCTATTTAAGAGTAAATATGGTCCTATGATACAATATATTGTTTCTATTGGCATATTGCCCAAAAAATTAGAAATAGACTGCCTAATGTTTCTGCAAAGGTTGGTTTGGCTTGGCTTTGGAACTTCAGGAAATATTGTAAATTTTTGCAAAAGAACATTTGGATTACCTACAGATGACAAGTTTTGTAACACACTCTAAGGGTTTGATCCAGACCTACGATGCCCGGCAGTAATACGCTGGGCGTTAGCGTAAGATCGGCTGAAAATCGTTTCTATACGTAGATTGCGTATATGCGGTCTTTTAGACCGCATATACGCAATCTACGTATCGAAACGATACGCAGATTACGTACAATAGCTACTACGCATGCGCAGCAGCTACTGTTTATTGAACTACGTCCGTCTATGGAAGACGGACGTAGTTCTGGATCCGGCTTTATGCATGTTTCATATTGCATAATAGAGAATAAAATTTTCCATGGGGAAACTCTGTGCCAGTAAGTTTAAAATTGCAAAAGGGGTTAGTACACTATAACAATTTATTCATTTAAATTAGTATGAATCTCCAGCCAATATATTTCTACAGATTCTTCACTTGTTATTTGATTCCTTCACAGCTTAATATATCTGTAACAAGAGGTATACTGTAGTGTATGTCTATACTTTTTTTGTAGATGTTGCATGCTTTTATTTATTATTTATTAACATGCTTTTCTATAGTGTCATCTTATAACATAGGGCCGGATCCAGAACTATGTCCGTCTTCCATAGACGGCCATAATTCAGTGAACAATACTTTAACCACCTGTTAAAGGAGACAACACAAGACAATTCTTAATAAACTATAATATTTAATAATGACTTTATCAAAACGAATAATACTTAGCTTTTGCTGGTAGTTATTACTTGATAATAATCAACAGATTGTGGAACTGTAAAATTTTATCATGCACTTCTGCAGTCAGTCCCATAGGCAAGGCAAGATGACCTTGTCCTAAATCCTATATATATTAACAACAACAGAGCTGGAACTCCCTACCTTATTAGGTTATAATCATTTTTTAAGCAAGTTACTTGGTATTACTTATCTAACTAATATCTACATTCCACATATCTCGCCAAGCCTTGAACGTTTGGTTCTACATAGTTTTAATAACACATTCGCATATAAGCACATTAAAAATGGAAAACAGCAGCCATCTTAGGCTGCCTGGACACACCACCCCCCACAAAGAAAAATTAGTTTTTTTAATCTTTTCCAAATGGATGAAATCTCAGAATCCCATCCTTTTACACTGACATATTACAATACACATTCACACAGAATGCCCCAGGAGACCCACATAAGGCAGGTTAATAGTCCCCCACAACTAAACTAGTATCACTAAACAAGGCAGACACTGTTTATGTCTTTCCACCTATAAAGGAAAGAATGCCTGTATTAGGCATGAATGAATATAAACGCCCGGCTGCTAGGTAATCATACCAGGCATTAAGGGGTTTTGTAAGCTGCATTTCATTCAGGTTGGGGAAATTAGTTAGTGGGTGGGCCAGGGGGTGGGCTTGCAGCTGGGTATATAAGGTTTAAGCTGGGGGCTGTCCAGCCTCTTTAGAATTTTTCATCCCTCCCTCACTCCCTTCCTCCCTTAGTTGTTTATTTGTTACAAAGCACGACCAAAAGTACAGATAATGCACATGTTCAAATATATAATAATAATAGTGGGTGCAATTCTAGGTTAAATAACAATAGAACTAAAAGAAAAAAAGAACTAGCATATATGCAGTCCTAAGATAAACCAATTGAATGCACACCACACCTGCTTGTATTAAAAAGTAACTTTTATTGGCTACATATAAAATATGTTAATATTGATGCATAACGAATATTAAATAATCACAAGATCCATCCACAGTATCTAGCAGTAATAACATGAGTATGTAACAAATGAATAAGTATGTACAACACCACGGTATAGAGATACACAATACTTAGCCGGTCAGCCGACATTCACTAAGGTAATAGACGGGAGACAGCCCACAACTAACTAAAGTCAGGAACCTGTCCCTAATCAAACACTAGCGGCCTCCCGGCCCGCACTTCCCCCGTTCCGTGTCCGTATCTGACCCTATACTCACTAATACCAGTGGGCTGTATTGGATGAATCTGAGTCGCGGAGTCCCGGTGCACACACATTGCTTTTCTGGTTAGAAAATGATAACCAGAAAAGCAATGAAAACTTTCTGTTTAGCATTTCTTTTCTGCAAGATTAAGATCAGAGACACATGACACTGATCTGTAGTAGTGCCAGAGTAGGGATAATGTGTCATAAATGTCTATACATGCATTAATGCCATCAGTAATATATAAAAATATATAGTACACTTTTATTTCTACCTGAAGTAACAGTTCTACTGACTTTGGCTCCATAGATCTGCATTGAATTTTGATGCAAATTTTCTACTAAAACTATATAGCATTTATAACAATAATACTAACTGTGTTTTAAAAATAAAAAAATTAATAAATTATTGTTACAGTCTAACATTTATTGTAAGTTGTGAAAATGATTTGTACTGTATGTATATCATGCCCCTTGATCAACAGTTCTGGTACAAGGATCTGCCCAGAAATAATGTAGGTGTCTTGGGCCCTGATTCACACTTAATATATATATTATATTATTATATATTATATATTAATGTATATTTATGCCTAAATATACGCAGGCCATGTTTGTATCTTGCCAATTTTTGGTGAATTGTGCATGCATGATACAGATGTTAAACAACCGGAAACCCAATACAAACGGGGTTCAACTCCGTGTCTAATGAGATCCAAAACAGGGGTCTGCCAGCACTCCGTAAGTTGAAAGTTAAGAAAAGTGGATGGGGGCATTTAGATAGGGCTGAGTGGGCTGGGCTAGCAAATTCCGCATGTACGTAAGCAAAATCCGCACAAAGATACGCACAGAGCATTAAGGTAGCCCTATGGAGACAGAAGTCAACAAAGATCCGGAAGAAGAGGAGAGTGTCATGTTGACTTGTAACTTAGGTGCATATTTTTGCGAATCAACGTGTACTCATTTCCTTATCTGTGAATCAGACCCTCAAAGAAATTGGGTGAATAACCAACAGGGTTCCAAAGGGGAAGTATTCCACATCTGTCAACAGCTCCAGTATAGCAGTTTGTTGCACTTTGCTGCCTTATAGGACCTCTAAAATTAAGAAAATGTATTCATGCAAACCAAAAGTGGGTGAGCCTTCAAAATAAAATTTCTGTTCACTTACATCTCCCCTATGAAATCTATTGAAGGTTCCTATTCTCTCCCATCCCTCCTATTCTGTTCTGCTCCTTGTATTGACCCTTTACTAATCATTCCTAACATCACAATATTTATATTAGCTCTACATGTTTTTCTTCCAAATCTAAGTGATTAATTCCTCAGGTCAATTGGGTCTTCAGTATTTTTATTGTTTTTGATATCTTTCTATACCTATTTCTTTAAATATTGTATTATTTTACATAAAGGCTCATAACTCCCTATTTAATGTTATATACTAATGCTTTATCTGATAACAAGGATTAACCCTGATTGTAATGTGAGTGCAGGAACAGAACAGATGAAAAAATGTATACTTCTGAATATTGTAACAACCTTTGGTGTATGCAGTTATGCACTGCAGTGATTAAATACATGCTGTACAAGAGAGATATTAATCATAGATTGGTTATCATGGATGGACATTATTTCCATCAGCTACTTTTATCTATATGTTACTTTTCATCAAGAAATTGGAGGTGTATTACCAAAGTGTGAGTTCACAAATACAAATAGTGCTTGTTTTGTATTAAGGACATATATTATATGTTATCCTTTGTCAAATGCTTTAGTTCAGATTCTGGATTTGGTCTGTTACATTTGCTTACAGTCTGTAAGCATTTAGGGGGTTAATACTCTTTTTCTTAATTTTTTCTTCATTTTTCATTCCTGTAAAACAATAACTACATTTTATAGTTTACTGGAATAACTGATTGGAATAATGACAAAGCATAATTTGCATATTGTGGCTATTACATAGTCACAGTGCAATGAAAACCATGCCTGGATATAAGGTATTTATGAGGGAATAATGGGAAGGGCAGTAGAAATGCTTTTAAAAGAAGGCATAACAAGTAATTTAAATAAAACTGCAACTAAAGCACTTTGGGTGATAAAATTCTCCAAGGAGTTTATTCTTCTTACTGTAGACCATAGACCACCTGGACAAGATCAGGAATTAGACAGGGCCAAATTACAAGACATCACTAACATGTCATATAATGGAGAGGAAATAATCATGGGAGACTACCCAACTGCAACAAACCTGTATTAGAAAGATTATTTACAAGCAACATAGAAAGTATAGTCAAATATAAAGAATTAAAAAAATTAAGTCAGAAAGTTGTATCTTGCAAGCCAAAGGATGTTAAGAATGTTATTAAAGAGTAAAAGGCTAAGCTAGTATGGTTTAGTTATGACAGTGAGAGCTGAATAACAAAAGAAGGTAAAATTAGACTAAATACGGGGAGTGGGATTCTTGTTGAGGATAAGGAAGATCATCTAAACAAATATTTTTGTTCAGTAGTCACACCAGAAAAAGATGGAAAGTGACTATAGGTAAGGAGCAAAAATACTGATACAAAGGGGGTAAATACAAGGTAATTCACTGAGTGAAAAATCATAATTGTTAAAGTTGAAAGTTAACAAAGCAATGGGGTCAGATGAGAAACATCTGATGATACTTAAAGAGCTTAAATAGCTGCTGGTAAAACCTTTAACATAATTATTTAGCCAGTCCACGAGTAACAGGAATCATTTCAGTAAACTGGAAAAGAGCGATTGTAGTGCCAGTCAGTGGTGTAACTTCCTCCCAGTTGCCCAGAGATAAGATAAATGTTGGAGCCCCCAGTTTCCTCATGGCAGCTCCTCCCTGACACTGTTGGGACACGATGATGACATCACATCCGACAGTCAATCATTTACAGAGCTAGGCTTGGACTAAAAATCAGCAGTGGTATTTGAAGCACACAAAGTCTACCTCTTGTGAGATTCGTGCACAGAATTGTTACTGTGGCTGATAGGTAAACACCCAAAAAATAAACACATACAAGAAATATCTTAATTTATATATAAGTCAATCATTAGCTAGGCTTGGACTAAAAATCAGCAGTGGTATTTGAAGCACACAAAGTCTACCTCTTGTGAGATTCGTGCACAGAATTGTTACTGTGGCTGATAGGTAAACACCCAAAAAATAAACACATACAAGAAATGAAATATCAGGTTAAAGAATTACAAATATATATATAAAAAAAACTAAAAATTCTTCAATGTTAATAAGTGCCATTGGTGGTCCGACCTTCAATTCCTCTCAGCTGGATCCCACTAGATACTCCATCATGTGTCCCTTCGGTATAATAATGATAATAATGATGATAATAATAATAATAACAATAATAATAAAGCTCCCCAATTTATTTCTACCCTCTGACAGAACTGTTCCCTGTAATACATGGGCATACTGTGCCTTCTAGTGCTTTATGTGGCAGCATGCAAAGGGTTAATAGCATGCCACAAGGTTTTTTTTTGTGTTTTTTGTGTTAAAATCAATTTTATTTATTTTTAACAGTTAAAGATATTTTTGGATTTAAGTTTTCATAAAGGGCAGGTTGTACAGTGATTTTTTACAGGCTTAATCGAGGCAAACAAACCCTTAAAAAAATCTCTAAACATCGCTGTAGTTTCAGAATCGACAGGGAAAATCACCCTTTAGTAAATCAGGAAACTTTTTACAAAACATCGCCGGCCTGAACCTGAGTTTTTTAGTAGAGCGTAGAGATTATGCATCACAGTGAAAATTTGCACATTTGATTCAAAATATCTGGGTGTGAGAATTGATCGTACACTGTTAAAACATTAAGATTTTTTAAGTGATTTAAATTACCTTCTTTTGTAATTTTTTCTTCTGTTATAATATTTCATATTAATTTTTTAAATAATTACAAAATGCAGGCAAAGAGCACGGCAACAGTAAATAGATATAAAATATGTGGTGCAATTCCCATGGAGTTTAATGGGTTTTGTAATGTGTCTTAAATTGGTATTGCCGATAAGGCCACACATAGTTTGAGATGATGACAACTAAAACCATACCCGGGTTTTTGGGGGTGATATGAAACGTCCCATTTTTGTGACGTCTTTTTTCCCTGGGTCTCACACGGTACTGCTGGCAATGTGAAGGGGCCTTTGTTGTTTTTCAACATGAGGCCTTCACAAAGACACTTGATTTGTTTACTGTTGCTATGGCAATAGTAAACAGATTTCTGTGTTAGGGTCACATTCAATTTTAAAATTCCCTCCCACCTCAAATTAAAATAAAAAATATATATTTTACAAAGTATAGGACATGCTGATGCTTATACTGCTACAAGCACCAGCATGCCCTGTCATCCTGTGCCCAACACAACATGGTAATGTCCCCTAGATACCTAATAAAATATAGGGCCAGAACTTTGCATATATTTTTTTTTCATTTAATACTTTTAAATTATTAATAAAACAAAAATTATTATTTAATACATTATTTATTAAATACATTAAAGTTATTAATAAAACAAAAATTATTATTTAATTTATTAAATACATTAAAATGATTAATAACAAAAAACATACTTACCTGTAAGGGGTCTTGTAAGCTTTTAATCTGGGGAGTCTTGGAAACAAAAAACATGTTCTGCTAGCAGGATATCCCGGCGCTAATGAAAGTTCTACTGTTACTGGGTCATATTTATACCCTTGACCAGCATGAGAAACATTCCCATGCTGGCCGAAGGTATAAATATGACCCAATAACAGTGGATCCCCTCAATGCAGGTAGTATGTTTTTTTTTATTAATAATTTTAATTTATTCAATAAATGATGTATTAAATAATAATTTAGTTTTATTAATTATGTTAATGTGTTTAATAAATAATCTATTAAATAATAGTTTTGGTTTTATTAATAATTTTAAGGTATTTAATAAATAATGTATTAAATAATAATTTTGGTTTTATTAATAATTTTAAAGTATTTAATGTAAATTATTTTTTTAAATGTAAAGGTCCGGCCCTATATTTTATTAGGTATCTAGGGGGGGACATTACTATGTTGTGTTAGGGACAGGATGCTATGGCATGCTGGCGCTTGTGGTTCTCCAAGTACCAGCATGCCCTGGCATCCTTAGGCATGCTGGTGCTTGTAGCACTAAAAGCATCAGCATAACCTGTAGTGAAGCAACATTATAAGTCCACAAAAACTCACAAAATTCATGGGATATGTGAAACAGTCTGACCCAGGAATTTCCTGAGTTTTTGTGGACTTATAATGCAGCTTTTATTTTTTTACACAGAAATTCACGGGAAAAACCAAGGTTTTTTAAGGGTGGTGATGTGAAAGTGGCATTAGTCAAAATACACTTGTACTTTAATCAGACATCTGTAAAACTCACAAAATTAAGTAAGAATTTACAGGCACCCAGGAGATAATGAAAGACAGATTATAAAGACTCTACCCATTTTGCTAGAGAAGAGGACTAGGCATCATGACAAAATACACAGCAATTAGTGTCACAAAATCAAATAGTTGCGTTGCCCACATGAAACCCTCAACATTAAGGTGTCCCCCCTTTTTTGATTTTAACTAATATAAATTAAAGATGTTTTAAAGTTATAATTAAATAGAAGCTGTGTACATTCCTACTTGTATTATGACAACAACAGCAGCACTTTTTTAAATGATTAATTGTGGAGAGGGAGAGTAAATAAAAAGCAAACTGCAGTATGCATCATATTATTCCCTTTCTGTTAGTATATGTGTCATGGGCATCTTTGCCATCCCCCCATATACTTGCAATGGAACAGACCGGGTCGCTACAGTATACTCTTTTAGCAGCTTGGTCTATGACAACACTTGAACACCCTGGGTAGCTATTCTGTGCAAATGAACAGTCACATTGCAGAGGTGTGGATTGTTTCCCCATCCTTCAAAGGCTTAACAGACAGATAGGTGACATAGGTAAGCTAAATAGAAGGGAAATACTGACAACACAGAATGCAGTTGCAACACGTCTGCAACATTTTTTTCCCCACTAGTGAATGTATACTTATAAACCATGTATAACCTGCAATATAATGCTTGAAAATTTGGGCTTCTTTTTATTTAGTCCCCCCATGCAGGAGCCATGTCTGCACTGTGGATTATTTTGTTTATGGAATATTCATTAATAGCATAAACATAATTTAACAGACACCTAAAGATTGACAAAAGAAATTAAATAATATTTATAAATGTTTCAAGTTTATTTTATTATTTCACTAGGAGTTTAAATTAATGGTTTGCTTTAATTAAAAAAGGGTTGTATTTTTATATTGAATTTATTGGTAATATGTATTCTCACCTCTTTTATCTGTATTAATTGTAAATTTTGCAATCTTTTCCAGAGGGACTACTGAACAATGCCAGGGATACAAGTGTCATGGATACTCTACCACTGAATGGTAACCATGGGAACAGCTATAGCATTGCAAGAGGAGAATATCTTAGTGACTGTGTAAAAATAATTGATCGTGGCTATAACCACAAAGAGACTGCCTTAGAAAAAAAATTTTTAAAGGACCTTACTTCTAATTATATCCCTTCCTACATGAACAACCATGAACGCTCAAGTGAACAAAATAGAAATTTGGTGAATAAGTTGATAAATAACATTAACAATATAAAAGAGGATGATGCAATTGTTCTTAATGATGCCACATCTTTTAATAATGATGAAGTCCTGGGATTAGAATTTATACATGAGGCGTCTGATGCACCCTTGCTGCCTGCACGAGTCTACCCTACAGAGAGCCACCAACCTATTCCTAGTAGGAAAAAGATTCCACCAGATAACAGTGAAAGTTTTTTCCCCTTGTTAACTAATGAGCACACTGAAGCAATGCAGTCACCTAACAGAGATTCTCTCTACACCAGCATGCCTACATTAACCAGCATAGCTGTTACAGGAAGCATTACCACTAGTACTCAGACTGATTCCTCACCATCCAAAACTAGGGATTCAGATGATTTATACTATAAAAGCATGCCAAACTTGGGCACCAGAAACAACATGCATCAGCTTCACACTTACTACCCATTAGGACGGGGGAGCAGTGATGGATTTATAGTTCCACCAAGCAAAGATGGAACTCCTACTGAAGAAAATTGCAAAGAACCAGTTAACCTCGTCACAAGTCTATAGAACATTAAAGGAAAAAAAAAACAATGTTAACAAACTGTTTTATGACTTATTATAAGAAATAATATTGTGTGTGCTCCTAAATCTTTATGCTGTAATACATTTTTTAAAATGGCATTTTTAGTCCTGTGTACGGGATACCAATGTAATGCTCTCAGTTTTTTTGTTCGTTTTTTTTGTCCCAAAAAAAGACTTCATTATGTTAATGAAACAAAGAAAGAAAGTTAACGGCACTCTTTGTGGCCTTCTTTAATTATGCTGTTAATAGAAAATAGATGAGCCAACTGCTGGATTAAACAGCTCCAATTTAAGGGATAAAGACCCACATATACATGTCGATTTTTTATATTGAGAAATAATAATGGTTGGAGTGCTAAAAATATAACTGTTTGCTTTGAATCTAATTATGTCTTTGTGGAAATAAGAAAGAGTATCATAAATCAACAAAAACCTAAATGACAAAAATTAAAATGATGTTAAAATCACATGCTAATTTCATATATTTGTGTTTTGCTGTATTAACCAACTATACAAACAAACTCAAAAAACTAATGACAGAAAATGAAAATTTTATGTACTGTACAGATACTAGCATTGCACATAATGTATGCTTTTCGTTTCTATAAATTTTTGTCCCTGTTAATGTAGTGAAAAACAAATATACACCTTTTTCTGTTGAAGTTTTGTCTCAAGCAAGAAGCAATGACTTGTGTTTGACAATTACCTTTAGATTTTATAAGGCAAATGTTCACTTATTAATAAAAAAGAACACATTGATTTTAAATGAATACTAAAGTCAAACAAAAAGTGTTTCTTTTTTGATTATTGCTTTCTACTGAAGAAGTAAAATGCATAAATTTTATATTTATTAGTGCATTGTTAATAGATGGAAAGTTGTATACTTCTGAATGTGGTGACAATCTTATACATATAATTGGTGTATTGCAATGCATTGCAGTGATTATATGCAAGTTCTACACGGGAGATAATAATCAAAATAATAATAATAATGGTACATATGAAAAAAGGGGTTTTTCGTAAATATGTATATACTTAACAGAATAAAGATATCAGATAAGTTCACAAGCTGCATCAAGATTTCTCATGAGTCCTAGATTAATTTTTCTGTGTAATTAATGAAACTTAAACAAATGAATTGATGCTACAAACAAAAAGCTAATAGATATTTTTCTTGACGTTGTTAATGAGCTTACACATTAATGTAAAAACTTATATACATATTTACATAAAAAGGAGACAAAATCAGACAATTTGAATTCTATTTTAGGTTCCAAAATAATCTTACTGTGCAGCAAAACTGTATATAAAAGTGGAAGTAGGGAAGAAGCGGCAAACTACTGACCAGTGAGTCTAAAATCAGCAGTAGGGAAATTGATGGAAACACTGTTAAAGGAACAAATTTTACAGTATCTTAAATCTAGTAATTTACAGGATCCCAAGCAGCATGGATTCACTGGGGGAAGATCATGTCAAAAAAATCTTATTGAATTTTTTGACTGGGTCAGTAAAGTATTAGATAAAGGGGGAGCTGTAGACATAGCTTAACTAGATTTTAGTAAGGCTTTTGACACTGTGCCACATCACAGACTGTTAAATAAGCTGCAAACTTTAGGATTGTACTTAAAGATAGTTGCATGGATACGATCTTGGTTACAGGATAGACAACAGCAACAGTAGTAAATGGAATCTCTTCTAGTGATGGTAAGGTAACCAGTGGAGTACCCCAGGGTTCTATACTTGAACCAGTGCTATTTAATAAGTGATATTGCCTGTGGTATAAAGAGGAAATATGCGGGGGCGGGCCTGGCTACAGAGCTGAGCGGATGTGCTCTGTTAGAGCTCCTGAGCCTTTTCCCTAAAACCACCGATGTAAGGTGCTTTTTGGGGGATGTACTCCCACACACAGACCTTGGGCAGTCTCCTGCTACCCCGGAGCCCGGACCGAGACCCCCGCCTCCTTAGCGGTGGTCCGAAGCTTCCCAGGGCCGCCGCTGCACACCAGCTTAGGCCCGGCCACACCTTCAGGCCTACAGCCTCCACGAGCCCCAGTGGAGTGCCCTGGGTACTGGGACTCACCTTGCGGGCCTTCCATCGGACTGCCCTCTCGGCTGGATCCAGCTGCCGCTGCCAGAGATCGTGGTGCGGGAGATCTGGTTGCCGGGAGCATTCCTGTGGAGCCGCCTGGTCCCCGTCGCCGTCCGCCATCTTGGATTCTGGGCACCAGAGTTTCAGCCCTGCCGAGTCCCCTGCTGAGGCCCGCTTCGGTGGATGAGAGGAGCGGCCCTTCTGCTGGCTTCCGGAGATCGCCTGGAGGGGAGACAGGTTGCCGTGGGATCCCGCACCTAGCAGTCCTGCGATCATCACTGCTGGAGGCCATCTTCTGGATGTGCTGTGAGTACACCTGTGGAGAAGAGCAGAGACTCACCCACCGCCCATCGTCTCCCGCTTCCTGCCTTTGAAGTCAGCG
Organism: Limnodynastes dumerilii; assembly: GCA_011038615.1. Lineage (NCBI taxonomy): Eukaryota > Metazoa > Chordata > Amphibia > Anura > Limnodynastidae > Limnodynastes > Limnodynastes dumerilii. The sequence goes on from WWET01006546.1 coordinate 33,507, forward strand.
CGGGGCCCCGTCTCCTTCTGCCTTTCATCCATCCACCTTCCTGTGCCTAGCTGCCTGCTGTGCCAGTGTGTCCCCCTGCTGAGGTGCAAGCCAAAACTGAGCCAACGCTGTGAGAGCCCTCTCTGCTCCAAGGACAAGTGGCTCAAGGAGCCCCTCTCCCTACAGCTGGCCCCCTGTCTGGTTGTTGGCCCCCCACCACTATTGACCCCCCTCCTCCTCCTGGAAGAGCCATCACAGATTCAGCCTGACGCCTGTAGTTGTGTGCTGGGGGGGGGGGGTCCAGTCAGCCCATCTATAAGGGCATCCTTAGCTGCAGAGCGCTGCCCTCTTCCCCCTACTTCATTCCCTTCACCCAACAAACTCCGGAACCACAATATGCTCTGAAAAGGGGGTGCCATCAACTGGGGCTAAAATCCCTCTCATCTTCTCACTCCTCCTGTGCCTCCCACATGGCCATGTGAGAACCTCTACCTGGTGACCAAGGGGGTACCCACTCCGCTACAGAAGCCTGCCAACCGCACTCTTTTATAGTCCGGGCCCAGAGGGGGCCTCTGCAATGCGTCGCTCCAACAAGCCCAACAAGCGCAACAGCACTTCCAGTGCCCAAGGTCTACTTCAATTTGCCAGAAAGTCTAAACCCCCAGCAAGTGTGCCCCCACCCTCTCCGACAAGAAGCCTTCCTGAGGAGGACTCTGACATGGAAGATCCCACTGCCCCCTCTACGAAATCTGACATTGCAGCCATCCTCACAGAAATGAAGAGCATCAAGCAGACCATTGTGGCTAAAGTGAATAAGGCTATGGCTGACCTCCGCAAGGAAATCACAGACATCGGTTCCCGTATGGACTCCTTGGAATAGTCCGAGGACAGCCTGGTAGGCGCGCAAGACACACTGGGGCAAGAATTAGCTCAGCTCCGTAGTGATGTCCTATTACTGGCAGACAAGCAAGAAGACGCGGAGAACCGCAACAGGCGGAATAACCTCAGAATCCCAATATCCATGAGTCTCATGAAGGCCCCCAATTGGATGATTTTTTTCTCCGACTTTTCCGACATCTGGCTCCCTCTATACCAGACAACATGCTCATTATGGACCGCGCACACAGCGCACTCCGTCCTAGCTCCCAGAACACCAACTCTCCCTGAGATGTCATTCTATAGCTCCACTTCTACAAAGCCAAGGAACAAGTGTCTATGGCAGCACGCTCCCAATCATCCATCACGTTCGAAGGGGTGGAGCTACAGATTTTCCAGGACCTTGCCTCCTCGGGTCTGCTTAAACGGAGAGAGATCCCTCCCGATCCCTTAGAACCTCTCCACTTCTACTTCCGATCAAGCTCGACCTTCTGCGGCTCTACAACGCCCACACCGCAATCCCTGGAACACGGTCTCATATAAGCGCCCCTCTTCAGGGAACTAACTAACTAGTGCACTTGTGCTAATCTCGGCTCCATATGCCTTCAACCACACCTCAGCTGCAATTTGTACAACATAACACCCATCAATATACCTGACCTTCCTTGGTCTGCAACAACTGCATCTTCTGAACTTTTGCCTAGGCGTTCTGCTACCTCCTCAGGGACACAATGCCGGGTCAACTGTCAGGTTTTTGTTTATGTTTCTGTTTGTGAATTACCTCATTGTCACTACCAGTTAGAAGTTGAGTGTTACATGTTCCTGTTCTTATAGCATTATTGAAGGTTATTGCTAGGCCTCCCGTTCAACCTACTGTTTGTTTATGGCTTTGGTTGCCTACATGTAACCCCCTTTTATGCCCTCCTATTTATCGGGTTTCTCCCCCCTAGCCATATAGTTCTGCGTAAGTATGGTGGTTCCCCCCCCATTGGTCACTACCCTCCTATCCCCCTACCTCTGTTCTACTAAGGCCTCAGGTAGGCCAAACTGGTGGGTTTATACCCAAATTAATTGGGCCTTTTTGGCACTTTCTGGACCCTGGAAGTCCTCTTGGACTTCCCCACTGATCCCCCATTGGTATAGTCCACCCATTAGGATGGACGCACTAGCGACCCCGCTCCTGGCCCCCGTCCCTACCTCGACACTGACCCCCATGCCTAACACCCCAGCCCCTACCCCACGATCAGTTAAAACCCATGGCAGCCACAGTCTCTGATACTCAGGGACCACTGCAGCAGTTTCCAACTCTTCCTCTCGATATGACCATTAAAATACTCTCACTTAAAACCAAGGGCCTGAACTGCCCTCAGAAACGTTCCTCCTTATTCCACACACACTGAAACGTCTTGACGGGGATGTTATATTCCTCCAAGAGACACACTTTCTTCGAACCCGTCACCTGGAACTCTGATCTAAACTTTAACTTAAACTTTAAACTTTATCTTTCCATGCGTGTGATGCAGAACACAAGTCCAAAGGGGTTGCCATTCTCTTCTCCAGACGCATCCAGTTTGTTCTCTCCCACATGTATGCAGACCCAGAAGGCAGATTCCTGATACTAGTCAGGGAATTAGACAACATCTCCTACACTTTCGAGAGTGTCTATGCACCAAACCAAAAACAATCTGTGTTTTACAAGTCTTTTGCCAACTTTTTCTCCCTCCACCGTAAGGGCAATGTAGTTGTAGCAGGTGACTTTAATGCGGTCCTGGATTGCAACCTGGGCAGATCAGCCCTCCCCCCGCCGGCTCACAAGCACAAACCATACGCACCTCTAAGGCCCTTCATCATCTCTTGTCCCAACACTTTTTGATTCCTAGCGTATGGCTAACCCCACTGGCTGGGACTACACCTATTATTCCACAGTCCATCGGGTGTATACCAGAATAGATTTAATCCTTACTAGCGTTGAATCATCTCAACACTTATCTAATGCTTGCATCCTCCCGCGCACCTGGTATGACCACGGCCCGATTACAGTTGAGATAGGTGCTCTTGGACCCCTAATTCGTCTCTTCTCGTAACGTCTAAATGAGAGGCTGCTGTTGGACCCTCATCTAAAAACCGAGCTCCGCCAGGACTTGGAATCTTACTTTGGTATTAATGCCCCTAGCTCCCCACCCATGCTGGAATGGGATGCCCACAAAGCCGTGATAAGAGGCACACTAATTAAATTTGTGTCCCGTGCTAAAAGAGCTAAAACTCAAAAAATAAAAGACCTGACTGCCCAACTGACTACACTGGACAGACTACACAAAACCTCAGGGTCAGAAGAAGACTATAAACGGGTGCTAGCTGTAAGGGGTGAATTAAATATGCTTTTAGCCCAACAGGCTGAGAACTCCCTCAAATGGTTGCAACAAACTTGCTACGAGAAGGGGGACAAGGCTGTTGGAGGCTCGACTGCGGACTAAACAAGCGCGGAGTAATGTACTCTCCCTCAAAGATAATAGCGGCTCGGTAATTAGGCCCCCCGCCATATCACAGCAGAATTTCTCACTTTCTACTCTCACTTTCACTCTCACTTTCTAGTTTTACAACAGGTCCTGGCATGACCCCACCCCGCCCCCTAGCTCTGAAGACATCCAAAGTTTCTTAACAACATGCGACCTTCCAACACTACCCCTAGCTGCCTTCTCCTCACTCAGTGCACCACTCTCGCTGGATGAGGTCCTGGGGGCCATAAAGCAACTGAAATTGTCCAAAGCTCCCGGCCCAGATGGCTTTACAGCCGCTTACTATAAAGCTTTTGCCCCTGTGTTAGCGCCCCAGTTGCTGTCTCTCTTTAATGACATTCTAAAAGGAGGTGCTTTCTCCAAAGAGGCACTGGCGGCCAGAATTATAGTCATTCCGAAGGAGGGGAAGGATCCCACCAAATGTGCCCACTAACGCCCATTAAGTTATATGCCAAAATCTTGGCTAACGGGTTAAATGGGGTCCTTCCCTCCTTGATAAATGCAGACCAGGTCGGCTTTATCCCCGGCCGACAAGCTCGGGATAATACCTGACGTATTATTATTAGCCTTCTTCATTCGGTTAATGAACGATGCTCCCCGACGCTGTTACTGTCCCTGGATGCGGAGAAGGCGTTCGACCGTATTAGTTGGCCCTTCATGCTATTCCTCGCCTACTGCGCAAATCTCGGTAAATGGGGTTTTTTCTGACCCTATGGACATCACCAATGGGACTAGACAGGGGTGCTCCTTATCCCCTCTGATCTTCGCCCTGGTGATCAAGCCACTGGTGGCGAGGATCCGGGGATCACAAGACGTGACTGGGGTGTGGGTGGGGGGCGACGAATACAAGATCTCGTAATTCGCGGATGATGTCCTAATGACTATATCCTCCCCGCAAACATCCCTGCCGGCCCTACACTCTATTTTATCTACATATGGCTCTCTGTCGGGCTACAAGGTGAATGTCGCGAAAACAGAGGCACTCCCGATCCACATTCCGCTCCCTACAGTCGCTCTCTTAAAAGGTAAATTCTCCTTTAGCTGGCAATGAGACAAAATTAAGTACCTGGGTGTCTACATAACACACTCCTACCTAACTCTGTATGACAGAAACTTTCCCCCACTCCTGCGCGCTATCAAGTCTGATCTGTCCAGGTGGTAACCTCTATATATTTTGTGGCTCGGCCGCATAACTGCCCTTAAGATGAATGTCATGCCTCGCCTGTTATACCTCTTCCAGACATTGCCGGTCGCGGTTCCCCGCAGCACACTTCTTCAAATTCAGTGGTTTGTCCAGTTTGTGTGGAAAAACAGACCCCCCAGAACTAGAATTGCTAATTTGAAAAAACCTACTGAAAACGGGGGTCGTGGTTTCCCAGACGTACAGCTCACCTAGGCCAAGCCATAGCTTGGTTCGCTACAGACCCCCGCCCTAGATGGATACAGTTAGAAGCGTCCGCGTGTGAATCTCCCTCCTTAGCATATGCCCTAGGCCTTTCACATGCCAAGAGACCACACATGGTTTCTTCTCACCCAGTCGTACGCTTCACCTGCTCTATTTGGGATTATTTTAGGACCTCCTTTAAGGCCACCTCTCTTCCCTCCCCCATCACACCCCTTTGGGATAACCCTGATTTTCCCCCGGGACATTCCTCTACATCTCTGACTAGTTGGCGGACAACAGGCATCCGGGTGGTGAGGGACTTACTGGATGGGGACAGATGCGCAACACTGGAGAATCTGCAACACAAGTATGGACCCCGGGTAACGGGCCACCTTGAATACCTACAAGTGCATCACTTTGTTCCTCCTTGCCACGTGCCCAAATCACTAGACCGCTATCTTTAGTAGAGTCTCTGAGACTGGAGGAATGGTCTGGAAGAAAAAATGCAAAATCATGCACTTGGGTCACAAAAAACTAAAAGCTCAATATACCATTAATGCCACTACATTAGAAACTACTGAGGAGGAAAGGGATATAGGAGTCATTATTTCATGTGATTTAAAGGTAGCCAAGCAATGTAACAAAGCAATGAGAAAGGCAAGTCAGATGCTTTTTTTGCATAGGGAGAGGAATTAGTAGCAGGAAGAGAGAAGTAGTGATGCCCCTTTATAGATTGTTGGTACAGTTCTGGAGGCCAGGGACCTGATTCTCACTTAAGAAGCTCGGGCTTCTTAAGTGCGGAATCTCCCGAAATTACCTACTATGCATGCTTAGTAGGTCATATATGCAAACCATGTACCAGTTAGGTATGTAGATTGACTCTGTGCGGTCTTTAAAGACCACACAGTTTAGGAAGAAGGAGGCGTGCTATTGTCACCTCTGGGAGGTTTATTTAGAAGTGGGAGGGGGAAGGGATTTGGATTAGGCGGGGGGCAGGGACAGCCATTCTCTGTGCGTAGTTTCCTTCTTAAGAATGGTAAGATAAGGTAGCCATAGGCACCTAAAAATGAGGGGCGAGTTAGGGGCAGGACAGGTGAGTTAGGTGCGGTTCTGTCCGCACCTAACTCACTCTTAAGTGTGAACACGGCCCTATATCTCCAGAAAGACATAAATAAAGACTGCGCAAAGAAGAGAAACTAAAATGGTCCTTGGTCTGTGTCACAAAACATACATAGAAAGGCTAGAGGAACAAAAACATGTATAGCTTGGAGCAGTGAAGGGAGAGGGGGAATATGATAGCATCTTTCAAATATATCAATGGTTGTGACCGGCTGGAGGAGGGTACCATTTTTCAAAGGAAGAGGTGTAATAGAACACGAGGGCATGAATATAAACTGGAGGGTGGTAGATTCAGAGGAAATGTGTGGAAAAATTACTTCACTGAAAGGGTGATAGATAAGTGGAATAGCCTCCCATCTGAGGTGGTTGAGGCTAACACAGTAGACCAGTTTAACCATGCTTGAGATAAATATAAGGCAGTTACACTCTCCGCAACAAAACTCTGATTTTCCTTTTCAGATTTCCCTTTTTCCCATACTTTATAGTTTTTTAACTGAATGGGTGAGCATACTTCACCCATTCACTTTTGCAATGCACGATATCCTTCCACTGCACCTCTGTCGCTGCTATCGCCGGACCTGGAACAGGTAAGTAAATTATCTCTGCGGGATTAGGGTTAGCGTTAGGGTTAGGGTCAGGCTGCAAGAAATGGTGGGTTAGGGTCAGGCTGCAATTAAGGGAGGGTTAGGATCAGGCTACCAGGAAGGCAGGGTTAGGGTTAGGGAAAGGAGTGGGGACTATTTTTTTTTACAACTTTTAGTACCACCGAGCTTTCGGTGCTCTGTGGATCGATTGCAATACCTCTTCGAGGCATATTCAATCGAAATCCCAGCCAGTTCGCAACTGACTGGGAGGAATCGGGTTTTTCGCAAATGGGACTTTCTATGCGGGAACCCACACCCAATATAAGGATATCCTAACTTTCAAACTAAATTGAGGGTAAATAGGGTCTAGGGTCAGTATAGTTTTAAACAACTGGGCAGACTGGATGGGTCATGTGGCTCTTATTTGCCGTCACTTTATATGTTTCTATATTATATTGTGGAGCTTAACAACAGCACAGAAAACAGAGTTTAAATACAATACATTTAGTATACACTTACATTTGAATATCTTATTCTATTTAACCTCTTGCTTATACCTTAGTGTCACAGGGCCTGATTCTCCGATAAGAAGAAAATAAGTATGCACGTATTCACAAAACTACGCACCTAAGTTGCAAGTAAACTCCAATGTCACTCTCCTCATACATATGGATCTTTGCTGACTTGCACCTGCATAGGGCTACCTTAACTCTCCATACATATCTTTGTGCAAACAGGGGTTGCAAACCCAGCCCATTCAACCTTATTTAAATGCCTACCACCACCCACTATTCTTAACTTCCTACTTACGGTCTACTGGCACGCTCCTTCTTACAGATTGTATTAGGCACAGAGTTTAAGTCCAAGCATAACGGGTGTATTATCTGTTTGTATTTCTGTGTGTAATATCTGGATTGCGCATGTGCAATTTGCATAAAATCTGCGTATATTAGGTAAATTATTAAATGTGAAACAGAACCACAGTCTCTAAAAGCCGTATTCAAAAGTACACACTTTACTAAAGATTAACTAAACAGCGTTTGCAAAACCACAGATTTTGGGCGATATTTCTGGCGATTTGAAACCGCTGGATTTACTAAAGGCAAAACCGCAAGAATTACTTATTTTTAAAAACGATGGTTTGTAAATCCCCATCCCGATTTGCTATTTACATAACCGACGCATAACCGCTGTCTAAACCCCCAAAAGAGCTGATTGTGAGTCGCACTTTTGTTACAAAAGCCACTCACTATTAAAAAAAAACCCACCAGGATGCCAAGATCCCAGGGCCACTGCGGCATGTAGTGTGCTTAAATTACATAATTATAGTCTCCTGCCAACAAATTGCATTATGTTAAAAATGCAAAGAAAAAAGTGTAAAACAAAAAAGTCTTCTTGCTTCAGTGTGCTCAAAGGATGCAACAGGTGCGATACAAATGCATCTTTATTATACAAATTATAAAAATTTATAAAAACAGCCAATATGAACTTTAAAAAAAAAAAATTCAAGCAAGTCACTAATTCATTAGGCAGGGTACACACTGAAGTTTTTACTGACGATCTGACATCTTATCAGATGTATAGTGTAGTAACCTCATACACATTGAGCCGAATCCAGACCTATAGGTGCCTTGCGCCAAGATCATTATGGCCGTCATTGTAGCGGGGGTGCACTTACGTGTCCAGATTCTTACCTTAGCTCTTTTGATCACGTATGCGGCCTTAGGGACGCATACCTGATCATAACGGGGCTTCCCCTGCCACTAACCCTTATTTTATATGGCTATCTCCACCTCTGTGGTGGAGATACAACCATTGTAAAATAGTGTTAACACCCCTTTATCGTATCCGCTGGAGTACGTAATTCTCTTATGTACGCCAGCCGGTACGATATCGTAAGTAGGTTGTGCACATGCGCACCTACAGGATTTGCAAATTACGATCTTGCCGATTGCAATTCCCTTGTTGGACTTAGTTGAGGATCTGCCCCATTGTCCTCAAGTTTCCTGTGGATCATTTCATATACTGTTCAAACTGTTCAAATAAGACTTTGCTACAATGATGGTCACCCATAAGGTGGAGCTATGAATGGGAATTGCTGCAATGAGGATCAGTGAACATTTTCTACAGACATCGGGATATTGTTGATCGCAAAAATTAGGAGCTCCCAAAATTCTAATCAAACAAACACATCTTTGGACTGTACACACTGGTAAGGTGTCTGCTAAAACTGTCATTTGATGATGTGATTTGCCCATTTATTATCAGAAAAAGTCTTGTTATAAGCTTGTTATAAGTGTCAACTATGCTTAAATCCAGGATATTCCAATAATCTAACGCCCCCTTTCCCCCACAGTCCACAATATCATCCAGTGTAAAGCTCAAGCTATCTCTATTTCGAAAAGGCAGCCATTTGCATTTTTTTTTTAAAATAGGTAAGCATGTTTATACTTACCCATTCATTTTTAGGAATCCGCCCGCTGGACCCGTTGCACCGGCCGCAGACCACACTTGAGAGGTGACTTTTAGAGTTAGAGTCATGAAAGGAGAGGGTTAGGCTATGGAGAGGGGAGTCTTAGGGTTAGGCTGCAGGGAAGGGAGTCTTAGGATCAGGCTGCAGGGAGCGGAGTTTTAGGGTTAAGCTGCGGGGAGGGGAGTCTTAGGGCTAGGCTAATGAAAAGGGAATCTTGGGGCGGTGGGAGTTCCCAGCAAGTATGATGCCTTTTAGAAATAAAGACAGCTGAAAGTTCTTTTTCGGCTGTCTCTATTTTGAACAGGCAGCCATTTTCACATTTTTTTTTTTCAGAATGGGTTTGTCAGTCAGCATACTCACGCATTAATTTTCAGAAGCGCCACCCACTGGACCTGTCGCACCCTCCGCCTGCTGTAAACCCGCCGCAAACACCTTGGGAAAGGTGAGTAACCTCTTTTAGGGTTAGGAGGAGGATTAGGGTTAGGGAAGGAAAGAGTTAGAGTTAGGATCAGACTGCTGGGATGGGACAATTAGGGTCAGGCTGCGGGGATGGAACACTTGGGATTAGGCTGCTGGTAGGGGAGTCTTAGGGTTAGGCTGTGGGGAAGGGAGGGTTAGGGTTAGGGTAATTTATTTTATTTATTTATTAACAGGTTTTTATATAGCACCATCAGTGCTTTACAATTTTAATAATCATATAACAGGACTGGGTGGTAACAGACAGACTGGATGGGTAAGAGGGCCCTGCCACAGGCTTACATGGATGGGTGATGATTAGTGCATGAATGAAAGTTTTTGCAGTGTCTTGTGTGAGATATTTGTGTATTCTGGAAATGTTTTTTAGATGTATATAACAGGACTTAGAAACAGATTGTATGTGGGAAACAAAGGACAGTTCAAAATCAAGGGTAACCCCTAAGCATCAAGCTTTAGGAGTAGGGATTATTTCAGCATTGTCGACAGAGATAGAGAGGCCAGGTGGGTAGCTTTTATTAGCAGATGGAAATATTATTAGTTCAGTTTTAGATAGATTAAGTTTGAGATGACGGGAGGACATCCAAGAAGAAATGGCAGAGAGGCAATCAGTAACATGGACCAACACAGTAGGTGAGAGCTCAGGGGTGGATCAGTAGATTTGTGTATCATCTGCATAGAGATGATACTGAAATCTAAATGACTTTATTAGCTCTCCAAGGGAAGTTGTATAAATAGATAATAGCAATGGACCCAACACTGAGCCTTGCGGTACTCCAACAGATAGAGGAAGAGCAGGGATGAGAGATCCAGAAAAAGAGAGAGAGAGAGAGAGAG